>VWZZ01002683.1:36116-60342 GCA_013399095.1 Psophia crepitans
CCCGTCCGTCCCCCCGCCCGCAACCCCATACCCGCACGGACAAAGACCGGCGCCTCGCCCCGCGCGGCGGCACCGGCCGCTTCCCCCGCGGCCTCTCCCGGCGCTTGGGGTGGCCCAGCGCCGCTTCCAGCCACCAGCTGAAATGGCAAACGCCGCCGCTGCAGCCCCCGCGCCGCTAATGCCTTTTCGCATGAAAGTTTAATGGGCGCACCTGCGCGTATTCCGGGTCGCTTTCCCACACGCATCAATTCACCCGGCCGGAAAACGCGGCCAAAAAGCTTAGTCACCGCCCGGAGGGGCCGCGTTCAGCCAGCCATGGGACCGGAGTCCCTCTGTCCCCCAGCCGCCCCCGCCTCGGCAGCCCCCGGCCGCGCCTTACCGGCGATGCGCAGCACGGCCCTCTCGGCGGGGTCCAGCACGGAGCCGCCCTGGATCTTCCGCTTGGACCGCTCGTGTTTGGGCAGGTTCCAGGGCAGCGTGTCCCCCGGCGCCGGCGACACGGTCCCCGACCTCTGGCTGAAGTCCTCCTCGTCGGAGAAATCGGCGGAGGACGACATGGAGCATCGGTAGGACGCGTTGCCGGAGCTCTGTAGGGGGAGACAGACAGACGGACGGACAGGGTGCGTGGGGAGCGGCTCGGGACACGCGGCCTCCGGTAGCACCGGCGAGTACCCGCCCCGCGTGGCGCGGAAAAGCATCTCCCGGGAGGAGGAGGGGAGGGGGACGCCGCCGCTCACCATTGCCGTGAATGTCGGGGGGGAAGAGGGGTCCGAGTGCGGAGTGCCGAGGGTGACCCTCCAAAAAACATCCGCTCTTTAGTGGGAATGCATCGGGAGGGATGTGCGGGTAGAGCCGTGGCCTGCGGCTGGGCAAGCGGCCGGCTAATGAGCCTCCCGCTTCTCCAACAATAAACCCGGCAGCAGCAACAGCCACCGAAAAAAAAACAACCTTCCGGGCTACAAATCGATAGGGTTTGGCTCCCCCGCCAGGACGAGGGAAAGATTTGCCATCACCGAGCTGCTGGTGAAACCGTGCCTGTAAATCCGCCCCTGGGAAAGACCCACGCCCGCGGGCAGCCCACGCCGGGCTTGGTTACCGCCCCGCCGGGCCCCCCTTCCCGCCCCGCTTTCCCGCAACAGCCGGGCTGGAAGGGAGGGGGAAACGGGATTTCTCGGCGCAGAAATTTTTGCCGAGACGGCTTCGGCAAGCAGACGGCTGATGCCGGCTTCCAGGCAGTATCCGCATCCCGACGCCCCAGCTCCCCGAGAAGCGCGCATCCGGAAACGCAAACCGGCCCTGATGCGGTGCGGGGCTGGGGCCGCTGCCATTCCTGCCCTCCCTCTTCAGGGAGGCGCGGGCAGCGGAGGTGGCTCAACGGTATCGTTTCAGCGCCGAGCCGAGAATTTCGGATACGGCGTTCTGGACAGGTTATCAGGGCATCCGGGGGGTTGTGCTTTTTCTCTTCCTCCGCATTTGCTGATCGGAGAGACCTGTGGTTTCTCCAGGGCACCTGACTAGGAAACGACGGGTTTGATTTGTGATTCCATGTGGGAGCTACTGTGACAGTCTCAGAAGCGGAACGTGATGCTGGGCCAGGTACGGTGTTAGCATTAGGGGTATGCCGTGCTCGGCTTGCAGAGGTGTAGCGTACTTTGTTGTGCAGAGACAGCCCTCAGTCAGCCCATCTAGATTCCAGATTTTTGATACTAAACCAGCTATTATTTTAGGCTTGTCTTGTAGCTCTTTTGTAGCCCTTTTTTTTTTTTCTGAGGGGCTTAAAATGTACCTTTACTTACAGTAGAAATTTGTATTGTGACTGAGATCTGATAAAATTTATTGTTACTGTCTGAACCGTCTTACTCTCAGTTCTCATGGGGTGGACAAGTGAATCATCATTACATCAGGGGGTATTTTGCCCATTTTTAAAATTAAAAACCTGCATAATCCAGAGTAACAACATGATGCGCTCTTTGCTGTGCGTAAATATCATATACAATTTAATAATCCGCTACATAAGAGGGGATCTTTTATTAGTGGTTGCTCCTCCTGACCTCCTTCACTCCTATCCCAATCCTCTTTTCTCCTTCTACACTACTTCATGGTAAAGTTCAGAAGGGGAGAGAGGGAGGGAACGAATACACAAACTAATTAACTGAGTTCTTGTTCACTCTGTTGTGATGTGGAGAGAGCAAGAGGTAAGCGCTGAAAAAAACAGAAACATGAAATGTCTGATCCCAGCTTTGTCTGTCTTCGTAATTATTTCTAGTGCCGGGAATATTTTGCTTCCAGTTTATATAACGGGCTAAAACTGTCTGTAGCATCTCGGAAAGCGGGGTGGTCACAGCCAGCCTGATGGGAGCTGGAAGTGCCCAGCTTGCTGCAGGGCATGGCGGGCGCTTTGCTGTACAAGGTGGGACGAAGAGGGCCCCTGATGTGCTTAGTCAGGGATTAGGTTTCTTGTGGCCTGTCCTTAGCTCCAGATTTTGCTCTAACAGAGAAAGTGTACCCTTTAATCCCAGCACTGAACATCCTGCTTCAGGCCTGTATCTTCTATGGGCTGCTCAGCAGCCTTCAGTATCTTTGCATCACACAGACCTATGGAGACAGATTTTTGTCTTTCCATTTCTTCACCACCTTCTTTTCCAGTTTATAATATGAAAATTACAAAAAGCCCAGATATGGTGTTGTGAGGGTGCTAGAGTGGTATTTTGTTAGTATTTATGTAGCAGTTTGGAATATGCAAGGACAAAGTACAATAGCAGTTGTTATTGAAGCTTTGAAGAAAAGATCTCTCAGCTTTCAGCTTTATCTTTGAAAGCACACCATAATTTTTGTCCAGTAGGATTTCCTTTTCTCACAAGAAGCTTTAATAGCCCCTTCTTATTTTTTTTATAATAACAATTCTTTCTATCATTCCTCCTACCCTTAGAAACCAAAAGCACTGTTGAGCGAGCGTTCCATATACACCACTGAACACATTTGCCACACTCTCTATTGAAATGTCAAATTTTGGAAACAGAAGACTGTCCTTCTGGCCAGCTGTGCTAGCACTGGAAGATAAGCTGTGCGAGAAGACCACACTCTCATACTGAGAAATCAGACTGAATAGGCAATGGGAGAGCAATCTTTAGCATCCACGTGTGTTACCACTAGCCATCCTCTTCTCGGTTACTGTGCTACCTTACTTAATGCGTGCGTTAACACAATGAATGAACAAAACCCACTTTAGCTTACGAACTCTTCAGGAGTCCTGTTATCTCGTTTTCAGAACAAGATAGGAAGCTCAAAAAGGATTTTTTCATAATAGCAAAATCTAGCAAACACGCATCGAAGAAATGCCACCTTCTAACTTAATTACGGTCTACCTTTTTTTTTATTCAGCATGGAGATACTTCTGAGTAATGTGTGCACAGAGCTCTATCGAGCACTGAAGTATTTTTAAGAATCTCAACTTTGCTAATCCAAAGATGTTTATAATGGAACTTTACAACTGCTTTGCTTGAGTAAATGAATAGCTTTGGTAAGAAGTCTGTAATTGTTCTCTTCTTGTGCAGCCACTGTTCACAACGTGCTTACCACTCATCCCAGTGGATTGTTTGTTTCTAGCAAACACGTTTTCCATGCCATAGCTGTAAGTACCAAATAAGCATTCCATTATTACAGCAACATATTACACAGTTTAAAAATTACAAAATAATGCAGCACATCTTTTCACAAGGGCAGGTAGAGGTGGGATGAGGGGGAATTGGTTTAAACTAACAGAGGGGAGATTTAGATGAGATACTAGGAAGAAATTCTTCCCTGTGAGGGTGGTGAGGCACTGGAACAGGTTGCCCAGAGAAGCTGTAGATGCCCCCTCTCTGGCAGTATTCAAGGCCAGGTTGGATGGGGCTTTGGGCAACCTGGTCTGGTGGAGGGTGTCCCTGCCCACGGCAGAGGGGTTGGAGCTAGATGATCTTTGAGGTCCCTTCCAGCCCAAACCATCCTATGGTTCTATGATCTGTACTATCCTGAAAAGGGTTCCTGGCTAATTAAGACAGCATGTGAAAAAATAAAAGGGTTATATTCTTTTAAAATCGAAATACATAAGGCACTTCTGTTATTTTTCTATAAAGTACATTGCTGTATGCAAGTGAAAAATGTAACTCAATAATACACACGACTTTTTTGGGTTACGTGAGTGAAGTGTCTTTTATATTCACTACAACATTGATCAGACCTATCCTTACTTAGCCTACTCTGGGACTTAGCGAGGGTCAGGGCTTGACCCTTCTTAGTTTGGAGGCCCATAAGGTCACAGCCCAGATGCTATAGCTGCTTATTCTATACCTCCGATTATGCATTCCTTCTGCTCATTAGCTTAAAGACTTATCTGTACCCTGTATTGTCAATCAGCGGGAAACGGTTGAATTTGCATAGCAGTTATGCACATAACAGCTTGAGCACTGAAGCCTGTTGGTCATACGTAAGCAAATCTAAGACTTTTCTTTTCTGCATTCAAAATACAGGATTAAACTTAATGCATCGTTTCACTGCCAGTACCACAGGGGGGTGCAAACTGCACAGAGTCCTCACCACCGTGTCTCGGGAGGCAAAGTGCTCAGGACAAGCATTTAAGAGAGCGAACCTCCTTTCTGCCAGCGTCCAGGGCTTTCTCTGTAATCAGGTGATTTTCAGCAGCCGCCTGAGAGTCAGGCCTGCTGCTGTGCTATAAAAGTGAGCTGGTAATGGGGATGATTTCAAAGCAGCATTTAGTATACTTGTTGTAAGAGGGATCTGGCGAAGTACCATAGCATCATTCCCTTTGAGGAGGGAAAGAAGGGCTGTTTGTCATAGCTGAGGCACTGCAGAAGATCTGGTGGAAATTAGGTGGAAGACAGTGTAGCTGGAAAACGGTATAAGGTAACGCCCAACACCGTATACCAGATAAGCCGTCCCTAAATAGGATCTGATACCCTCAAGAACACCAGCGGGTTTTGCACTGTCATTCCCCGAGGCGGAAGCATTAGCAGAGGTCAGGTTTTAAGCTCAGTCAAGCAATCCAGCTGGCAAAAGCTGCCCAGGGGCTGGTACCGAATTATCGTCACATTGCGAAAATTCCCCAACTTTATGACACATCAGAGACTGTGCTGGCCAGCTGAATTCTAATCAAGTATTTTGTACTTTCACATCTTATCTTTGGGAACACTTTCCACTGCAGTGAGTCCTTTCATGCTTGTTTTTGCAAGCTGTTGGGAAGTACAGGTCAACATTGACTGAAATTTAAATTTCAGTTTAGTTACGAGTTACTTATATTTCACTTACACTAAACTATCTCAGAATTCCTGGAATACTTTTTTTTTTTGTTTATTATGTGTAATGGATAAATATCAACAGCAATTGTTTGAATCATGGTTTTACTGACTGTGTTTCAACAAATTTTCTCCTAATTTAGAATATCAGTTGAACGTAACAGGCTATTTTTGTCCTTTAACATCCCAGATTAAACAATATTAAAGTGGATCAACTTTTAAAGTAAAACAACTTAATAAATTTAAGACAAAAATCTAGGGCAACTACAAGTTCCCATTAGTAAATCTTCACCACTTTAACCTGATTAGATGGTCATGCAATGCAGAATACAAAACATCCAATGTGTGTAATCTGGCTATGCGAGTCCCTTGGGACTGCATGTTGTCAGAAAGGATCAAAATTCAAAACAGACGAACAAATGGAAGTACAAACAAGGGCAATGTAAAACCAACTATGCCAGGCTTAAAGAAAAAAGAAATCCAGCAGTGGAAACGCAGCCATATTAAATGAGTATTTTTCCCTGGTTCCGTATCAGTCATTTATGAGGACGTCCATACTTGAGAGTGCCTACATGACCAGGATACACAAACATAACTACAGAATTTCTGGGTTTGTATTTAGTCTTACAAAGCAATAAGCAGGAAGGTGGAAGGCAAATACACTAAACGTGAAACTCCTGAGCATCAAGGGTCTGACTCCGTTAAACTACCTTTGCAAACAGTTAGGCTTTTCAAACATCAGGACAAATTATTGGTTTGTAGGGAGAATTTACATTCTTTCTTCCTAAAGGTAGGAGAAGATAGAAAGAAGCATACAGTGTTTATTCTGCACACGCATGTTGTGCCTGTGCTTGTATTTATCCAAGGAAATTCTGATGCTTTCATAGGCTTTCGAAAGGAGATGGGATCTTTTCTGGGTGCTAGTAGTTCAATGTCTACCATTCCCCAACTTTGAAAATAACCTTATGGAGGCAACTTTCAGGAAAGGAATAGGTTATTTGAGGATGTGAAATTCAAAATGGTACTTGGACGTTGCAATACAGTTTTGTAACGTCAAACTGTGTTTACTGATTAACCACCTACTTACACATCTAAAACTGACATGATGCAAAACTGAGTCTTCAGTAGGAACTAAGTAGTCAGAAAAACCTGGTCACCCAGAATGATGCAACATCTCATTTTCAGAGACATGAAACCTTCTCCTGAAATTGGTCCTCAGTTATCCTTTCATAAGAGCAGAGAGCACTGGTTTCTTTTGAACCATAAAAGAAGTGAAGCAGCTGTTTTCCTTACTGTCTTACGCAGCTTGAAACCTAGGCTCAAACCCTCACCTCCCAGCAGCCAGCCTGCAGACTGTTCTGCAACAACCTCCTGGTTGTGGAAGTGGTACAGGTTAAAAAGAGAGTTCAAGATTTCTTGGTGTGGAATGAGGAAGAGGGAACGTAGCGCTCTGCACAGGAGCACGCAAGGCTCTCTGCGGGGAGAAGGAGGTGCTGCGTTCTGATCCCTGCTCTGATTACTGCTTATACATTCTGCTTTAACTAGTAGTCGAGTGAAATACTGAAGTAGTCCCTGGATGAGACATGCAATGGAGGCAATAGAAAACACAATGCAATGCATGTACCAATTCTGCAGAGATACGCCAAATTTCAGACTCACAGACTGGCAGGGGTTGGAAGGGACCACTGGAGATCATCTAGTCCAACCCCCCTGCTAGAGCAGGATCACCTACAGCAGATTGCACAGGATCACATCCAGACAGGTTTTGAGTATCTCCAGAGAAGGAGGCTCCACAGCCTCTCCGGGCAGCCTGTTCCATGCTCTGTCACCCTCAGCGTTAAAAAGTTTTTCCTCATATTGAGAACTTCTTATTGGTCTGAAGTGATAAGATTTTCTAGTAGCTAAAAAAAGAAATTAGTGACTGTTACGCTACAAGAAGTAGATTTTTCTGGTATATTTACTTCATGTATCAGCGATCTCTTTCAGGAGCAGAAAGTTCAGAGATGCTCCACATTTGTAAGCCTCTGCTAACTGTGAGATGAGCTGAGGGATCAGATAATCTCCACAGATCTCAGTAACTTCCACCAAGAAAGATAGCCATCATGAGAGAAAAATCAGGCATTTAAAGTATGTTGCTGTGCAAGGAAAACCTGCTCGTTTTTTCTGTTTCAGATGAATGCAATGAAAAGCAAGGCATACTTCATTCAGTGTAACCAAGACCTGTATAGAAGTGGAGCCAAAGAACATTCATCTTAAACCAGCCACATTGTGCCAAAGACATCAATTCTGTTGAAAAGCTGCTCAGTAAAACTGTGTTAACAAAAATGTAGATTCTTTTTTAATGTCACTTGAAAATTAATAACATCATCAGTGTGACAGCCCTGATCTATAACATACCTAACCAATTCCTTTATTCCCCACCTATTTCCTCTATTTAGTGTTTCAATACAAGTTGCAGGATTTAATCTGGAAATAGCTTCCCTGTATTATAGAAACCAACAGAAAGGTACTGAAGGTTTTGCAGATGGAAAGATAATATTTTGAGCTCCAAGAATCTGCAAAGCTACTGTATGTGGAATAGATATCTTAGTTGAGTTTTATGCTAAAACCTTCAGCAAGATATAAGTGCTACTTCAATTATAATTATCATTACCTTTTTTCAAAATTAATGCTTTATAGATATCAATACCTAAAACATCAGGATTTCATGGTCTCGAAATCATGAATTATTTCTGTAAAACAAATGCATATACCTTACATGACTGCTGTATATAACTGTTGCAAAAAAAACCCTTCACATTACCTAAAAATAAATTTCATATTAATTTATAATTGCATATCCTGTATGTCTTGCATCCATTCAGATCCCCCTAGTCTGCCAGACACAAGAAAATAAGGTGACAGAACAACTAAGGTTTAAGGAAGGCAAACAGAGTTTTATCTGCTTACTACGCCTACAAGGCCAACCATGTAACAGAGGAAGAGCCTGGAATAAGAACTCATCTAGCTTCAAATACTTTCCTCAGCCTTCTAAACTTCTCATTGTGGATTGTATTACATATATGTTTTAATAGCAACAAATTACTCTCGCCATAAAGGGTATATCAGAGTATGAAAACACTCTGGACAGCAAAGAGCAATTTAAAGTTCTAAGTAGCTTTGAATCTCTGATGAGCAGAGATTGTTTTCAAGAAAAAATAAAAGGAGGACTTAGAAGAATTTTTTAAAATGACATAATGAACATCTAAAACAGTGGTAGTGATATTCTACTTTTAGTAACAACTGTTAACATTCCTGACTGATAACTTTCCCTTGTTATTACATTAAACATTTATTTGTTCTTTTCAAACTGTTTCAATCCAGTGTTTTAAAACAAAATTTCAATACTTGATTCAGCAATCAATCAACATTTAACTGTTTGAAAGTACAGGTTCCTATAATTACACAACACTAGTAATACTATTAATTATTATGGTATCAGATTTTTTTTCTTACAAAATCAAATTTAAGTTGCCTTATTTTATGTTTGATTGAAAATACTCCCTGTCCAAGGTTGAATTTTCTTGAAAAATTTTAATCAAAGGCTGACTGAGAAGCCTGAGAGCAACATGATGAAAATATCCAGTAGTCATTTGTCAACACTAAAAAGATATCCCAGACATCTTTTTTGAGAAGACCCTAGGCTTTGGGATGGCTACTTCAAATATGAAGATCCTTTAAGCTAGACATAGGCCTTTTGCCATCTTTGTTAAAAATCTGTCTACATTTGTCCGAGTGGTAAGTCTTTGAAATGCAAATATCATCTGCTGTCCCTGGCATCGGGGAGTATGAAGTAAAGCTTTTAAAGTTTGGTTTGATCTCACCACTCTGATGAGAAAGCTGCTCCAGAACTTACTGCTCTCTTGATTCCAAGCAATCGTCCTGTAGTTGCCACCTGAAACTTATTCCTGGTCTGTTGGGTTTTGTGACAACAGTGTTCCTTTCCTTAAATACCTTTTTGGCTTCCCTGGTGCATTCATAGCCTGCACTGTACCTCCTCTCAGCCTTTTAATTTGTTCCCATCTGCTAGTAGTTCTTCTTCGCAAAGTGAAATAGTTTATCTACTCCTAGGGGCCAGGTAGCTACCAATGTGATTTTACCAGATATTTTTTTTTAGCAAGACCATGTTTGAATTTATCAATTAAAATGTCTTCAATATATCAACTAAAATCTCTTCAGATTGACACCCACTAAACAAAGCTTCTCAAGAGTCCCAGGGATCTTACAGCTATCGGAAAAATACCCCACCATCATGACTGACCAAGCAAATTCCACCCTCGCAGCTCCTCCCTCCGCTCTCAGGACACCTACCATTCCCACTGAGGAGCTGAACAGGATCCTTCCAGCTTGGGGATACAGAAGCAAAACTAATCTTTCCATCTAATGGTTACCTGCTGTGGTTGTGGGCTGATGGCAGCGCAGGCAAGAGGCACGGAGAGCAGGGGAGGGCAGGCACCAGACTCGACAGGCAGGAGACCATTTCATTTACGCTATCGGTGACTCACTCGGCCGTGCTTAGCAAGCAAGAGGAAGAAGCTGTACGATCTGAATGTAAAGAGGACAAACACCGGAACCAGTGTGCTGGCGGAAAGGGCTGAAGAAATACACTGGGACTGACAGCCTGAGGCACAAACCAGAGACCAGCTGAAAAGTGTTCAAGGGAGCAGCAGACTCTGTGGGTAAAGACTAGAGGAGAAATGGACCTGCAAGATGGCAACTAGGACCAGTAACCATCAATGTTGGAGAGAGCGGGTCGGGGAGAGCCAAGGATCTGACGTGTTGGCATGAAACAGATATTGCCTCAGCAAAAGGCTCTTGTTCATGAACAAGGTGCTCTGATGAACAAGGAGGGTAGGAACTGTGCGGGAGGAGAAAGTCTCTGAGAAGAGAGACTAGAGCCAAGGAAGGTACGCAGGGAGCGTGCAACCAGAGACCACAGAAGGGAGACACAGCAATCAAAGAGACTGGTTGAACAAGTGCCTCAGAGCACCAAGGTGACTGACCAGGTGAGCCTGGGAAGGGCTGTGAAGGGGTCTGACATGAAGGGGTGATACAAGGACTGACAGAGCAACAGGAGAAGGGCTGAGATTAGCAGAGGAGTGAGGGTTGCACAGTGAGGAAGGAGCCAAATGCACGGCAGGGGCAGGTCAGGAGCAGGCTGGAGGAGCCAAGCTCAGAAGAACGAGCACCAGAAAGCACATCCCCCTCAGGAGCCTGGTCTGAAATGGAAGTTTCACCCCAACTCTGGGCATTAGCAAATCTCTGAGAGTTCCTCCAGAAAGAAATACCTCTTCCCCTGTGATACTGATTCATGCGGAGGAATACAAATACCATCAGTCTTTCCCTGAAATCTAGTGGCAGAATTTTCTGTGTTGTAGGTCAAGAGTCAAAACCTGCTGATGAGCCACGCAACGGAGCTCTGTTTTTAAGTTTACTATTTTAACAACAGTAGGAAATTAAACACAAACTTCTTGTTAAAATGCTTTTCTTAAGGTTGCAAAGTCAAGCACTAAAGGGTTACCAAATCCCAGATGCGAGGTTCGCCATGCAACCTTCGTTCAGCCTGTTTATTTGTACGTCATGATGCAGCCATGATGATGTGACTGTATACTATTACATCCCCAGTGCCTTGCAAATCATGGGTGATAGTCACTCCATAAACAGTTGTTCAATATTTTGTTTTGTCATCCTTTGTTCAATGGGCAGCCCCAAAACTTAACTTGTTTCATGCTATTCAAATGCTGGTGTGAAGAAAAAATTGTTATTTCATAGACTGTTTTGTGGCGCAGTAGCATCTGACGGCTTCACAAATGCTGATGATCTTTCCCATTACAGAGGATGCAACTGAAACCAGGAGGTCAATTTTGATACCTAGTCAAATTGAGGTGCCAGGGATCTGATTTTTAAGTGTTACTAGGATTAGGTATCAGTAACACGCGGACCACAGTGTGCACAGAGTCCCGTGGTGAATAGCAGCTTGAGAGCTTTTATAAGCCCAGCTACATGCTTTGAGTCAGGCACTTAGAAAATGGAAGATAAAAAATGTTTAAAGCCATTTGCTCAGCACATTCACGGTGACCTTGTGCCCACCCTTCAATCTCCAAGGCAGAACTCACTGCTTTTTAAAGAACTAAGAGATCCTCTCTCTTCCTGCAATCTCCTGTTTTATTCATTTACAAACTTTACAACTTCTGCAGCAGAACTCCTACACGTAAGAGTCATCCTAAGAGCACTTCCATCCTACGATGAACACAGAGTACATCCTGTGAAAAAGCAGTATGCCATCATACAATTAAAGTCTACATGACAACGCGGATGCATAACTGACTGAATTAAAGCTGCACATGTAACCTTAATTCTAGCACTTCCTCATGTTCGAATGCTTGCCTTTGCCAAACTATTCTTTTAACATAATACCCATGTGCAATGTTATATATAAATACAAATGGGTAAGGGAGTCCCTTGCTATATAAAGATGTACTGTTTATGTGCCACAGTAGGATGCTACACAATACAGCTCTGAAGAGTGACTCCTGTGGCAGCGAAGGAAGAGGAAACATCTGCATTTAGACTCTATAATTAATACACATCTATGAGACAATAGCGGGTCATTTTAAGTTGTGCAAACATCACCATCATAACAGAATCAGAGGTGATTATTTTTTTTAACCTGCCTTCAGCTACTGCACAGAATTTGCTATTTACGATTATGTACATGAAACTTTTTTTTAATACCATTAAGACCACTAACACATTTTAGCAGCCTGGGGTTATATTACTATCTCTTATGGAAGGACACTGGGATTTTAAAAAAGAAAAATTCTCAACAGTTAAAAATTTAATTTCTCAGTGAGGCTGTGCTGCATACATGTAGTATAATTTTATCAATGAACAAAATCCCAGTTAATACAAATCATGGCAAAATGATGGGGGAATGGGGAAGCATTAGACATTTTTCAAGCCAAAGTTTTACAGCTCTATTTCTTTGATATAACAATTGAGGAATATTTTATCTCATTCGCTTCTAATTTAGTAGCAAGTTAGCTTCAGCTCCAAGGACCAATATGATGCAAAGTCAGGTTTATCATGAAGCTATTGCAATTTCAACAAAAATGCAATTCACAGTTTAGAAACAGCAAACCACCATACTGGGAAGTGATGTCAAACGTGTTCATTTGATAGTAAGCACTATTTTTACATCAAAAAGAGTGTAATTGGCTATGCTGCTTGCCTTCCCCCCCTCCCCTCCCAAGACTAGCTATGCTGCTTTCATTTTTTCCTGAGCTTGTAGAAGAGAACAGAAGTCAAAGTCTCATCCTACAACAAAGATTGCTTTCTTAGCTTCATGCTGATACTGCACTCTGACCCCCTTTCAACACTTTAGATCAGAGCCAGCCTGCTTTAAGCTCTCATCCCATTTTCAGTAAATAAGCATTTGCCCTAGGAATGAAAATTGATACAGACAAAATAAGAATTGTGTGGAATCAGCTTAGCTATCCAGACAAAACCTGTTCTCTTACAGGGCTTCGCTCACAGGTGTAGGATGATTTGAAACTGTGTATAGAAAAATAACCTAGATTTAATGCTATTTGCAACCACAGAAGCATAAAACTAAGTCAATACACTCAAGCACGATCGTGCCACACGGACAATTAATTCAAATGACATTAACTTTCTGAATAAGAGCTAGCACTAAAAATTCCGTTAAAGTGCTCTAAATGCAGGTTTGTACTGTTTACTATGTTTACTGTGTTTATTTACTGTGTTTACTGTTTACTATGTTTACTATGTTTATTTCTATGCATCTTTACATATATGTGTCATCAATAATTACTAGCACCACTGCAACTGACTTTCTTTTGCACTATGATTAATAGCTGTAATAACTCATTCATAGGGAAAAAAAATCACTCAACAGCAATTTTAAATCTCAGATCCAATTCTTAACACGTTTCCATTGTGTTTTAACAAAAAGTAGTTTTAAAGACATCACCTCCTTGGCCTAGTGAAACTCGTGGCAATACACCTTTAAGAAATCCCTTCAAAAATCAAAACTGCCCAGGAGCTGGGCAAGAGGAGTGGAAGAAAGGGGGAATTGCTGCAATGCAATAGATGAGCTGCAGGGTGGAGAGGGAAAAGCAGCCAAGAGGAAATCGGGAGCAGGCAGCAAGGGAGGAGGTCACAGAAGCTAGCAGGGCAGCGGGAAAAGGACGTCTTTGTGCCAAATTGTTTATGAAGACCCCGTCAGTGAGGAGTTACTCGCTATTAAAAAAAAGAGATAAAACAGAACACTCCAAGGTAGGGATGTAAACAGTCTCTTGGTGAGGGTGTGTGTGTGTTTGCAAAGAGAAGAGGTACCAATGCAGTCAGCCTAATGGCCACTGAAGGCTTCCTGCTTATTTCGAAGATAACTGGATTTAGCATTTGTAGTCAGATTTGCAAAGATCCTACACACCTAAAATAGGTTCCTAGGGGTATTTTTAAAAAATCTTTAAGATGGCTAAATGCTTAAACCTTGTTAAAAACTTCATGAACCAATCACCTAATAAACTCTCAGGTGCTTCTTAAAATCTCCATCAATATCGTTTAGGTCATAAAGCAAAAAATGCAGTCCTTGTTTCCCGTTCCATATTCATCCACATGTTCCCTGCATTTCTTCGTTGCCGCTGAGCTCACATTACCCTGAGAGAGGACGCGTGTGTGTACGTACGCACGCACACGTGCACGCAGAGTCTGGTAGCTCACAGATCTGTCATATGCTTTGAGAACATATTAATACAACGTTGATAAAAATGCTGAAGGTGAGAGATGATATGATAATGTTTTGCCATATTTGCTTCTAAGCGTGATTCACGGGAGACACGATCCAACGCAAGCAGATGTCTCCAAAAGAAAGAAGCTGTGAAAGCAATCTCTAGATTAAATACCTAACGCTTGGAATTAACCAAGTCTTGTGCAGGGCGATGAGTAATTTTTGGTATGTCATCTGTATCAGGTCATTCAAATATCATTCAAATATCATCATGGTATTGGAAAACTAGTAAATAACGCCATGGAAATTAACAAAATGACAACTTAGTGAGACACAGAAAAAATTCCTAAAAAGCCCTGTAGAACAACTTCATCTATGTGAAAAATTTTATCTCAAATTTTAAGCCGTCAACTAATACCCGGACTTCTATAAATGATTTGGTATCAGATGTTTAAAAAACCTCCTACGTGTTTTTCTTATAGAATTGTAATACTGTTTTTCTCATAAATTTTAATGCTGAAATACATAAAAGCAAAAACCAGGATAGCTGAATAAGACCATGGATGGGACAGCTCGTGGTCCGACATGCATTAGAAACTGATTAGTTTTGCTTTCAAGCTCGCATCATCATCGTCTTCACACCGCAAACTTCACTTAAATCACGGGACTTTCAGCTGCTCACCTCAGTCCATTTTTCACATGTGTCCTCCCAGACATCTGACCTTCCCCTGCATTCCCCACCCCTAAGGAGTTAAATTGCTTCAGTGAATGGCAGTCTTTAAATAATTAGTAACAGGTTTATTAGGAGACACTGGGGGATAGCTACAAGCAGCAGTCCTTCTGAGATCACCCTGAATAATCACTATTTGTCATCAGTTCATTCTTTGTCGGTTACTTCAGAGATACTTTTTTTTTTAACACTATTCAGTAGGTAAGCACCTCAACATAGACTGTCACTACAGCACTGGGACAAAATAGACCAGTAAGGCTGGATGTATAAGTACAAGGCTTTTGAGTAGAAACAGAGATTTCACACCTAAAAGTGAAGGCACCTAAAAGGGAAGGCACCAGGTTTATTTATGCTCCAATCTCTCTAGTCTCATCTGCCGCACACTTACAGTCATCCTGTTATGACAAATGCAAGTGCAAATTTTGGTACTACATCTCATGATCTTAAATAATCCTTGGTGGCCTCATGAGTCAGGCAATTTAGGAGCCCTTCAAACAATGGAGATGTCAAAAGACGCTGCTTTGACAGTATCTCTTTTCAGCTATGTAGTTAGACACACAGCACAAACAAGAATTTGGCAGAACCGTAAGTCTAACTGACCCCACAGCTCAGGAGCCAGATATGTTTACACAAACTCAAGGCCATTTTTTGGTTCCAGGCCAGCACAGGTAAGAAACCTACTAATAATTTGTGGAGTGACATACTTTTGTTTCAGTATATATATATTTAAAATATAGATAATACTTGCAAATGCTTGCAATAAAACCCCAAGATTTTAACAGTCTAAAATTTGCCCTGGAGAAGTATCTCTGGACAACAGCAAGCTCACAACAGGCGACTTTTTGTGCATCCTTCCACACCTTCAGAAAATTTAACTACCTGTACAGAATCTGATTCTTGAAAACAGTGATATGTAACACTCCTTTGACTTGCATGAAGTCAGGCTAATTTAAAGAACACAGTCCTGTTTCTTTTCAAGAGTTCTCCATTGTGTTAAAAAATTCAAAGCATACTTCAGTAATAGGTATCCGTACTCTCCTCAGTGTGAAGCTGATGTAAAACTGTCACCTATGGAGAATGTCAGCACAAATAATACAGCTACCAAGGAGAGGGTGACCTGCGGGCCACAAGATTTAACAACGTGCCATCAAAGGGGTAAGCCACACACCATTATGTTGATGTTGCACTGCAGTAAGATGAATAAAATTAAGTGAAAATGGCTATGAACTCCGCCTGGTAAGGACCAGTATTACAACAAAATGTATTTAATATCTTCACTCGTGACCTGAAAGGTGTAAAAAAAAAAAAAAAAGAAATTTTCAGAAAAAACTAATATTCTATTTCTGCCAACATCTGCTCATGTAGCTTTTCAAGGCGGAACAATTATTGTCTTCAGTGGAATTACTGCCATACATGCAATTACACCTAATTTAGATCTGATAAGATCAGGGGCAATACTGGAAAGATGTGAGATTGCTATGCAGGAAGTGAGAAATAATCCAAACAAATTCAGATAATTATAGCCATGACTAGGAAACTGCAAAACACGATTTAGACACAACAAAACCCACCAAATATAGTCTAAATCAGCAGGAATAAGAAAGCCTAGCATCCAAACATCCAACAAAACTTTTAATGAAATACCTGACAAGTCTTTAAGCATGTATCTTGCAAAACAGGCTAACATATTTTACGGCTGATTACTCAAAAATTTCCTGGAGCAAAGAAAAGTCTTTCCATAAGGCTGTTTTATAGTTACTTCAGAAATACCATTCTGCCTTGTCAGAAAATAGGGACAAAAAAAGCATGAATAGGAAAAGGCAACAAAAATTATCAGAAGGAGAACAGTTTTATGAGGAGAAATTATGTCTTCTAGTTAGCAGCATCATACATCTTTTTTTTTCCAAGTGATGACTAAGCAGGATATGGCCATAACTGCCTTCAAATATTTCCATAGTGTAAACATCAAGACAACAGATGATTTACTTCAAGTGGTTCAAGTGGGTAGAGCTAGGAATAACAGGAAAAAATAATGGAAAGAAATTATGTAGACCAACAAAAGCATTTCTGGCACTGAATCATGTAAAACTGTACAAAGATAAAGGCCAAAAGTCTCATCTTCGAGACATTGAGACTAAGTGGAACAAAGCTGCGACAAACTGGAGGATGGACGACATTGTGACTGCGTGGAACTTCACAGCACTGCAGTGATTTGTCATGGCATGAACCTTACTCACCCTGTCACCATGGCGTTAATAATACATTCAGAGTAACTTACAACATCCATGAGAAATGAAATAGGTGACTTATGTTTTCTGGATCGCAGTCTAATAATGATTTATTCTTTCTTGTAGAAATGTGAGTTGATCGGGACTGCAGAACGAAAGGCTATCAAAAGAACTATAAGAGGGTGCATGAAAGATATACTGCAAAAGCAATTTCAAGATAGTGACATAACAGTGACAGACTGAGAGAAGTTTTCTCTAAATCTGAGATTTATTATGGTTTCAGCGGTGGGTCCTGTCAGACACAGTGTAGACCCGTGAGACAATAGGGAAGTGAAGTTAAATAGTACCACTGTGCGTTTTCTGTGCTTATACTTCTTTTCCTTTGCTGTTCCTCAAGTCCTTGATGTGTTACTGACTTTGGGGAAAAGCAGGGCTTTCTTAGCATCACTAATCCATTCTTCAAAGCCCATTTTACTGCTTACACCATTTCCACAGTTTAATTCAGCACCACTGATGCGCTTTTTCCCCAGGCTGGTGATCAGTGGCAGTTGGTAATAGCCACAGCCATTACAGGCAGGCTTACCCTCAGCACAGGCCCACCACAGAAAAAAACCTAAGAACAATCAAATAAAAAAGGGAATTGACAGGAATGGAATGGAAAATAATAGAGGAGATGATGGAAGAGATGAAGGAAGGACAACAAAGCAGGGAAAGGACCAGAAGCAAGTAATGAACTTGCCTGGTGAGAGGCTGGAGACCTAGTAAGATTACCAAAGTTAGACAAAGTAGTCTAGAGATCAAGACAGGACGGGACTGAAAGGGAGATGGTTGAGAAGAAAGGAAGCGCAGGTCCTTGAAGAAGAGCAGAAGATGAATCCATCAGATCAAATTAAACCACAGGAACAGTGGCAGAGTAAAATTAATAATAAGTAGAAGCATGAGAGAACAGAGAAAATTGGGGAGAAGTGAAGTGAAAGCAGAGAAAAGTATCAGCGAAACGGTAAAAATTCTCTGAGTTTTTGGCAGGTCTGGCTTTCTTTTCTTTGCAAAGGATTCTTGCTCTATCAGGCAATGTACTTCCACTTGGGAATGCTCTTTCTCAAACCGACCTCAGAGCTTACTGATAATTCTTGGTGCTCAATTAACACAAATCTAGGAAGGTTCAGTTAGGTTGGAGCAACCTCAAGATACTCTTTTTTAGGATACACTCAACAGTTACCTTTTTAATAATACTGGCTTAGTAGGAGTAGCTCAAACCCCTTAACATTGGCACAGATAGGTTAGCCAGCAAACGCATCAAAGCATTGAGCTCTCATTAAGAAGAGAAATGCATTATGCCTCCAGGATAGATCTTCAACTGCATTTACATTAGGAAATGTGTAAGTGTTTCAGTGAATTGTCATGTTTCCTCACTGAAAGTAGGTTATCACCATTAAAAGAACTGTGGGTAGATCAAGCTGAGACGCGAAGAACTGTAAGACTTGATAGAAGTTTTGTTGAGCAGAAAGATTGTAAATGCTGTCTAAAGCAGAAGAAACCTCAAAATTGTATCTAGTAATGAGATTTAATATGTTTGGTTCAGTACATAGAATTTTTGATAAGTCTAATTGACTGAGGAACTTCAATAACATATATGTGTGCTATAAAAATCTGTTAAGTAATATCACTATAAAACTATCAAATATGTCTTATTTAGTATTGACTATAGACTGAATATTAAATAAAAATCAAAACTAAAAAAAAACCCCTCTTCAGAACTGGATTTTTTTTGAGTTACGAATCAACATTAAATACAGTCTGACAAACTTATATCTAGATTCACTGAACATGAGAACCGAAGAAGTTTTTTAATTGACAAACAGATTATGGATGGCCCCAAAATTAGAATTATATTACATGCTTGTGCAATCACTTTGAGTGGTATTTATCCCTAACGGTAGAATACTTACAGGTTTTCGAGTTGGGGTGACTTGAACAGAATGATAAAATTCTGGTTGAACTCGGCTGCTTTTCTTGATTTTTCTTTTTCTTACAGAAGTTTCCTGCTCACTTAGGTGGTGAGCTTCAACTAGAGGTTGTGTTTCCTCAAGGCGAGGTGCTACGCGTCTTCTCGCATGACGAGGACTTGATCTGAAGCCCTGTAAGAAAAAGCAATCATCGTGTTTGACAGCTCCCAGAATGGACCCATGTAACAACAGTAAAATCATGCAGGATCTTAACAACGACTTGAGGTACAAGCATGCTCATCTCGATATAATGTCCATATATACTGCATGTAACAATAAAGAGATGTTGCCAGCCTCTGTTAGTATCACAGTTGTTTCCTATTTGTCAGTTATGTGTATTGTTGACATAGCTAGTAGCAGTAACTCCCGTTGCTTTTCTTTATGAGCTCACACTTTCAGTTATTTGTAACTAAATAGTTCTAATTTAAAATTTATAATTAAAATTTTCCAGGTTAATTCTTGGCCTCATGAGAAATTGTTTTAGGGAGCATGAGCTGAAAAGGTATGTTTTTTCCTGAGAATGAAAATGAAGAAAAAATGGTAGCTGAATTATGACTAATGGTTCTTCTTAAGTGTTCTGATGCTGCTAGATTTGGGGGGAGACCTTACCATTTGCAATAAAATAATTAAGACCAAGTGCTGTCTTTTGCTATCGTCTGAGAAATATATGTATATTTGGCCAAAGTAACAAACTCAGGAAAAGCTGCCCTTCACAAATGCTTTTTAGAGGCTTGCTGCGAAAACCTCTGAGCATCACCTATAATGTCTCATAGCCTTACGGAATTTCATTCCTTTAATAGCAACATGGATTACGCCATCCCTGTACTGCTACCTGCAGAGCATTTACAATGAGCATTCTCTCATTTCACTGAGTCCCCTCTACGCCAACCGTCGTGAGCATGCGTGAGCCTGCCATGTGTCATTTGTACTGAATGCACTGCTGGTTGATATTAAACTTGGCCAGGTTGTAAATAAGAGTTTCATTTGCTTAGTCACATCAGCTTTCAGAATAAGTGAGCCAAATCTATGTCCTTAGTGACAGTCTGCAGTTTAAGAACTACATTCCCTTTCAAACCCAAGACGAGATACAACAGTTCCTAATTTTCTACCTTCTTCTCCCTTCTAGTAAAATATCTGCCTGAAATCCTGATGCGACAAATCCAGCATTCAGAAATGGTTGGTCCATATTAAGAATCAAACTTCTGCAAGGTGAGATTTTAGCTAGAACTGCAGAAATCTCTGCTGTGAATCTAAATATCCTGAGTTCCTGACAGCTGAAAACTACTGGGAGCAATACATTTCTGTATAAACCTGCTGTTCTTTCCCTCCCCTCCCCTTAGCTTTTGGGTTTGGTTTTTTGCATTTTGTTTTGTTGTTTTTTTTAAATTAGGAAATCGGCATAGAAAAGTTACGCTAAAATGTTATGTTCATAAATTGACACAGTCAAAAGTCAAATGTATGGCTCCCTGTGCAAACTGGATTTACTGCTGTAGCGTTCACGAGACGGCAAGGGAAGGGAGCTGCCGTCTGTCCTGGGCACTCTGGGAGAGACAACTGTTTCGTTATCTAAAACTGCGCTCTGCAAATAGCCAAAACACACAGACATACATTGACATACACATGCGAGTGACTGCCACAGATACACATTGCATGCAACAGATGATGTGAAAAAGCTGAAGAGCCAAGGTGAAGTATGAGGTGAAGTAACCTGCAGGTAGCAACCTGCTACTCCTGGACACTGGACAGGAGGGACAGGAATCGAGCCCAACTCTACTTAGTCCATCTGGGAGGTTCATATATGTGGTGCATCAGGGCTCATGGAAAGGTACGGCCAAAATTTCCTGAATCCTTTTTTACGGTCCCTCCTATTCTACTGAAGCAATAGAGTCGTTCAGGCTACAGGCAGGGCCAGACCTTGACTCCCTGTATCCTTTAGGAAGCAGGACCCTGTTCATATCTCAAGGAGCGTAGCGGAAGCCACTGCAGCCAGCAGACCTGTGCGGATGTAGGAAGATCTCTAAACATTCGAAGATGTAAATCTGTGAGATACTCTGCCACACTATTGCAATGGGAAAACTTATCGCCCCATTTTCTTTCTACACTGTGATAACAGATACTTAGAACGTATCATTCAACGTGATACTAGGACTACGCAGGATGACAGGGAAAAATACGACACAAAGAGCCTGCTCTTACAGAGCTTACTTCTTGTGGAAGTTCTCTTTTTACAAAACCTGTGTGTGCATCAGGGATTATTCCCTAGTAAAAGAAAGTATTCCATAAGAGACCAAAATACCCAGCAAATCCATTCTGAGTTCTGAAATCAGAAGATATTTTCTAAATATTAAATGCATTATGATTCACTTACAGATGATGGCTACTGGCCGAAGCCTGGTGATATACCCTGCACTGCAGCTGCTCCCTCACCACTCTCCCATCCCCATTAGCTGGATAAAACTCTTTTGGAAAGTATGTTTATGTAACAGAAGAATTTGGTAGAAGCTAAGCAGCTCTAAAAGTGCTTAGAGATGCATGCCAAATAGGGATTTAAGTCTGTGTGTCTCTCTCACTGAGTGACTTCACCTCAAAATACATCAAGGTTTACTGATTATCACATTTCAATATGAAAAAAACACTTGTGACTTCCAGAAAAGTCTGTTTATAGACAGTGTTTCTCCTTTGTATTTTAGATATTTTACTCTTTTGCTGTTTATTACTAGCAAGAAAATGGGATCTTTATCTCTTTAAGAGCTCATCTGTTTCTGTATGCTGAGGCTTACTCTTCTCTTGAAGTCATAATCTGCCTGCAGTATCACAAATGGTTGCTCTGGGGAGGATTATAATGCGATAAAGGCAGAGGATCATGATTTCAGGTGGAAAATTAATTCCATATCAACAAAGATAATGTTACAGGGGCAGAGTCCTCAGACCAAAACCCAAAATGCTTACTCATTCCTGCAATGAGACTTTGCCAGAGCAAAAACCCAAATCTGGAAAATTTCAAATTTTGATCAAAAATGAAGATGAGACGGGAGTCAAAAGTGATGTAACGTATGGGAGCTGCTACTCCTGCGCTCAGTGCAAAACGAGGATGGCCAGTGATTCCTTCTCAACAGCGAAATGAAGAGAAGTTCCTTGTGTCATCTGTGTTAGTTATTATAGTTATTCGGGTTAGTTGAACCCAAAATTGAAAACTGATCATACTAATACAGCAATCAATATTAAAAAAATGTGAAAACATCACAAATATCTGTTTGGCAAAGAGTGCACTATTTCAGATGTTGGAAGAGCAGCAAAGCATTACGAAATATTCAGGGACACACAGTACACCACCTGAGACCAAATCACTGAGAAAATGTTATATTTTAAAATCACACAGGCAATACAACGAGGTTGCTCTAACACCCTTAAGCAATGCGTAGTTTCCGGTGTCATGTGAATGCTGTGTCACTGGGCAGTGACAAACCTTTGCTTGTTCTTTGTGCTGAGAGGGAACTGCTCATTCCTAGTCCCTACTGCCTGACTCATTTTTATGCCTGTAAAATTCTGAAACAAGGCAAACCAAACGAGACTTCAAACATATTTTCAGAAAATCTGTCTTCTAAATACTAAAATAACTGCACAAAGATTTACACTACAAAGTATTTTTCCTTAAAGGAACAACTCAGATGACCACCAGAACTGGTTTTAGATACCACAGAGGAAGACAAGAGGCAAGCTGAACCTGGGACTATCTTCTCTCCAAAAGCATTCATGTGCATCCTTCCCGTTAGAGTCTGAATGCATGAAGACTGATCTTTCCAGTCATACTCTACAGTCAGCAGGAATAGAGACGTGTCTCCGGAGGCCGGTGCAGAGCCAAAGCGTAGATCACCTACTCTAAAGGGAGCTTTTCTGTCTGGAAGGAGGCTGGGGAGATCAGCCTTTTAGCTGGAATTCATCCTTTCAAGTCTTCTCTGAAAGTGGTTTGGGTTTTGGTTTTTTTTTGGAATGAAGTGTGGTAATATTGAAAGGACCTGTTGTGTCTCTTTTTGCAGCCAATCAATGGTGAATGTTGCAAGCCTGGGCACTGCGTGCCAGAGCACACAATCCACTGGTTGTGTAAAACGTAAGAGGTTCTGTAAAAAAAAAATCTTCTTATCCAGCCAAGTTTTAACTTCACACCTCTCATTCAGTGGCTAACTTCTTGTCTATAGAAACACAGTGTGGGAATTCCTCTGACCAAAGCTCAGCAGACCTCCCCTCTCTGGGTTCCCTTTCAAGTCATTGGAGTCAGCAGGTCAGATGAACCACTCCCTAACGGCACCTATTCTCTCCATTGGCCATGAAGGGGGCCCAAGCCGACTACTTCACTCACAGACTTCGATACTGTATGTATCCAAAATTAGACAGGATGGATCAGCCCCATGATGACAACGTTTTGGTCTGCCTTTGATACAGACTCACACAGAATGGCTGAGGTTGGAAGGGACCTCTAGAAGTCATCTGGTCCAACCCACAAGATCAAGCAGGGTCATCTTAGAGCTGGTTGCCCAGGACTGTCCAGGCAAGTTTTGAATATCTCTAAGGATGGAGACTCCACAACCTCCCTGGGCAACCTGTGCCAGTGCTCAGTCACCCTCAAAGTGAAAAGGGGTTTCTGATGTTCAAAGGGAACCTCCTGTGTTTCAGTTTGTGTCCGTTGCCTCTGGTCCTGCCACTGGGCACCACTGAAAGAGCCTGGCTCTGCCCTCTTTGCACCCTGCCCTCAATTTCTCAGAACTGATTCTAAAATCTGACTTCATTCCATATATATTTTATCATCAGAATTCCTCTTTTTTTCCCCTCCTTCTACATGAAACAATTCCAATCTCTTCCATCACTTTTTTTTTTGTGAGAGTTTTATATGTCCGTATTCACACACATCACTCTTGCTGAATCCCCATAATTTGGTATAGCACTCTTACAAATTTGTATTACTGGTATATATACTAGTATAGCATGTTTTTTTCCATTCTGTTTAAATATTTCGCATTCCATCTTCTTTTCTGATCAGGCTATATATAAATCTGAAAGAAGTCTTCACTGAGTTGTCAAGGGTAATCCAAAAGACCCCTCCTGGAGACCACAAACTTAAAAATTAATAAAGTAGATAAACAACTTTTCTCTGTGATCATAGAATCACAGAAGGTTGGAAAGGA
>VWZZ01002683.1:60452-71120 GCA_013399095.1 Psophia crepitans
GACACAGTACTCGAGGTGCGGCCTCACCAGAGCTGAGTACAGGGGGAAATAATATACCCAGCCTTGCATTTATTAATATCATGTGCATTCATTTGCCCCATTATTCATAATTTCTCCAGTATGGTCTGGTGTTTGATAACCAAGTATGTGGTACTCTGCAATCCTTGTTATGTTTTTTGCCTATTCCCATTCCTAGCCCATCCATTAATATAAAAAACCAGGATTTTGAAACTTCTTAAAAAAACTTTACTAACTTTTGCTTTTCTTTATGTCCAGTTGAGGGCATTTTGGATGATGTATTGAACCTTTTTCTTTCACTTTCTTCTTTTTTCTGTATTTCTTTTTAATTCTTTTACTGATACTTTAATAGCACCATATGAATACATCAGTGTTATCCCCTATGTGCATTATTGCTTTAGTGACATGAATCTTTTGACTCCTCCGTTCTTTCACTGTGTGAGTGTATTAATTCACCAGATCCTTTTCCTCTCCATTCTAGTTTCTAATATCCCTACTGCCTTCATCATACGTTATCTATTATTTTTATGCTTTATAAGAAACCATATTGATTCTTCATTTTTTCCAGTGTGCAACTATTCTCTGTAGAATATATTCATATATATGAATTCTCATTTTGGAGCCCAGCCTTTCCAGCCAGTATGTGTTTTCAGAGTCAGCAAACATTAACTTCAAGAGAAGTAAGAGTGCATTATCTGATATCCAGCTGAAGTCAACAGCAATCTTTGCACTAATTTCAGTGGACACTGGACTGCAGCCCAGTTTACCTTCTGGCAGAACTTCAGTAAACCGCAGAAGCAGCTCTAGCTAGCATGAAGCCACAATTCAGCAGACTAGGAGGAATGACAGCAGAACTCAACTGTGTTTGCAAATGCCTTTACAGATATTTGAGTGAGTCCCGTAAATTAAATGCACTTTTGCAGGTGCACTAATGAATATCAAAGCCAAAGGCAGCTCAGAGAGGATATCCAACTTCGTGAGCTTGCTTTCAAGGTTTTGACAGTGGTTGTGTATGCATGGGAACTGTCATCGATTACCATTGTCACTTAATGGCCTCAAGAAACGGTCTTTGAATTGTCAGTTACTGCCTGTTTAAAGCTCTGAAACTTTCATGTATGTGCAACCTACAACATCTTAGGGCCTGGAGACATTAGTATGCGTAGTATCAAACCCATTTTCAAGATGCCGGAGTTCTCAGCTGGTTTTGCTGACAGGCTGAAATAGAACTATAGTTGAAGTATTTACTTGACCTAATAAGGCACGTTCGATTAAATAACTTTATTGTATCAAATTCCCCTGCACGCTGGAGGAGAGAAATTGGAGAGTCTTTCTGCTGCACATATAAACTTATATATATATATGTATATATATATGCATCTGTATTGTAAGAACAGTTTTAAATTAAAAAGCAACAAAGATTGCATTATTTCCCCCCTTCTCCCATAGTGACTTCCCATATCCTCCGTTTACAAAGAAACAAAGAAAAACCCCACATTTATTTAACTGCCAGTTTTGCAAGTTCAACCCAGAATCCAGGATTCAAAAGTTAAGTCCTCCACAGTACTTACACTTCCTTTCTCATATAAAAGATTGCTAATTAAAGCCAGGAAGATACCTACACTCCCTCAGTACATTACTTCACAAACACACACGGAGGAAGCAACTGCATTTGCTCTTTCTTCATTCTACCAGGTCTCGAAAAATAGACTGCAACCTTTTTTTTGGTTTTTGTGGTTCTCTGGATTTATCTTTTTTTAATCTTAGCTAATGGTTGCTCCTATAAAGATCTGAATTACGATTTAAAACATGAAATGTAAGATTTTTACATTCAATTTTTCATTTCACTCCCTCATTAACAAGATTTCACTGATGCTTCTTTGCATATCTTAGGTTTATTTTAGGAGATATTATTCTTATCTTCTAAAACCTAAACTCTAAGCAGTGCTGGAACCATTTCTCAGATATTGAAGACTCATTTGGCACGCATCATATTCCAAGATAAGTCCACACATTCAAAGAGATTAAAAGCAATTGTCTTTTACATAACCTGCACAAGATTACTTTTCCAACCAGCTTGGTGAACTACAACATCAACAACCTGCTTTCCAGTTCCTAAGCGGGCCCCAAGTGTACACACACCAGCCCTTGTGCGAACCTAGGGTGCAGATGTGAATTTAGAGTAGTTTTTAATAACCCATGCTGCATTGCACTCCGTGGGGTTTTTCTGCCGTAAGGGTGGGATTCCTATCAAAGCAGGTAAGCTGTAACACTAGGAAAATCTGGTGACGTGTAAGCAGATAGCCACAGCGCATCCCCAGTCATGCCTCGGGATGCCTCTTAAATACTCTTTCCTGTCTAAATCCATAAACCACAGAAGCTGGCCTGTTCTCCAAGCAGCCCTATCGTTCTCTGAGAAGAAGTCTTGCAGCCCTCTACGGCTGCCTTGCCTTTGCGATGATTGTCCCAGTTCCGTCCCTGTTACCTCAGGGCACCACAAGCCTACAGTAGGAACGGAACAATTACTTAAGAACAAAAATAAATCAGAGTACTGCTTGATCAGTGGTCTGCAAGGGAACATTTAATTTAGAATATACTGATAAACCGTGCAAGTGCTACCCAATATCTAGTACAAAGAACTGACTCTCCTCTGTCCAGTGTGCTTGTTTGAAGTATGAACTGGTGAGAGAATTTATGCCACTGCAGCATGTGAAGATGGGTCTGCACTTTGTCAAGCATAAAACAGAAGCATAACTGATGCGAGACTTAACAGCCATCTATTTATTTAAAAAAAAAAGAAAAAAAAAGATACCTAGGGTGGAATTCAGATATCTATTAAGATACCTAGATTCAGATACCAACAACATATCTGAACGGGTCTCTCCTTCAGGAGCTACTAGTCCAAGCTCCTGTAACAGCCCACAAAAAAATTTAGTCAATACAGTCAGTGAGGCTTGAAGAACTGTGCAGCTCATCCTGAAGCAGACACCTACACTGGGTCAGCTGAGGAGCTCTACAGACTATAGACTGTAAATGCTTACAGCGAGCTTATCTTGCTCTATAAGCAGATGCTGGTTTTGCAAAGTCACTTTCCGACTCCAGCCGCACTTTACAAGCAGGAAGGTAGCGGCAGCAGATCAGAAGGGAATGATGCCTCGACCTAGTTGTATCATTTTGTTCTTTCTGGAACAAAGAAGGAGGATAAATATAATGCCTCAATCTGACACGATTGCGCATTTCAGTGTAGTTAGTGCTATCAATTCAGATAATCATAAATTAAGTCTTGTAAGAACTGTTTCGCTTCCAGTCTGCTCTACTATTTGCGCTGCCATCCCGAAGCAGAGTGCTTTATTTCGGCAGCCGAGTGGACAGGGGCGATAAGGACATTGGCACAGCTTGGAAGAAATGTGTCTTTGCCCAAATGTCAGCTGCAGTTAGTTTCTACAGCTGATGTCGTGTTTTCACACTTCAGCCGTAACTCATGTTTCATTCCCACTGATGAGTCAGGAACAGCAGCCACTGGCTCTCCTTGCTGCAAGGCAGTAGGGCACAAGGGAGCACAGCGGGGGCTCAGACACTCGAACGACAGAAGAACCCAGATAACAGATACCCCCAGGCTTGCAGGTGAACTAGAAGCACAAGGAATTAGCTCAAAACCAGGCAGTTTTGCAGCGTTAGGTCAAGATCGGCCGTACCAGCTGTGAGCCTGACACCCTGCTCGAGCACCTCTGCAACACAGCGCTGAGTCCATGCCCCGGGGAGCTGGAAGAGCCCGAGCGTGCCCCCCTCAAAGCCTGAGACCCCTCCAGAGCATGCGGGGCAGGCTGAGAGGCCACGGCTCGGGTTGGTACCCGATCACATTTGACACGACCAGGTTCAATAAGCCCAGCTCAGCTAAATCGGATCCCGTAAGAAAACAGCGAGGTGACTTCACCCTGTGCTCTGTGTTGTTCTTCCACAGCACAACCAAGGTGCCACTCTTTAAAAAAGCCTGGGAGTGAAAGATGGGAGCAGACGTTTCCATGCCCTAGGCAAACACATGTAATAGCCCAGGAGCAGAAACAGCCCCGAGCATCCTACTACCCTGTTCATGCAGTGCTTGCTTTCATTTAATACCCTCAGCCTAAACTGGTGAGCTGTTTCTGAAGGGGCATCGCACAACCTGATCTGTCACCCTAATAATTTAACCACAGTAACTGAGAAATCGGTGTGGATGGTTAAGCTTTTCTGAGCTGTACGCAATCTATGGACCCCTGCATCATCCTTTCTGTCTGTACAAGAACAGTTTCTACAGCAGATGTGGCGATACATGTGTTCACCACAAGTATGACTTCAGCTATTTTAATTTTCAGTTTCAATCTGAGGTTAGCCTTGACCAAAAACCAGTAGCTAGATGTTTCCATTCTGTACATGCGTACAGCGTGGCTGCTAACAGTCAGACGGCCACAAGCCTCGCTCCACCCGGATCCCCCTGGCAGCAGCAGCTGCTGTGCGCACCAGGAGCACACGACGTATCTGAAGCCGCAGCCTCACCTGAAACACACGTTTCCAGAGATAACAGTAGATACTGAGAAGCCTGAGTATGTCAGTACTTCCATGATAGCTGGGAGGTTGTTGCCATAACTGTATTAATGGGAAGCCAAATAGTAAGAAGAACTTTTATTATGTACCAGGTCTTTATGCAGCGGCTGTCCCTCTCCTGTTAGGGACGACATGCACGTTGCTAATGCTGGGCCAAATACACAGCGTATCGAGACCGTGCCTTGCCCATTGATGTGGACAGTGACACAATGTCAGTACTTTATCAGGTGATTGATGGAGCTAGGAGGAGGTCCCCTCAGCATCTCAGTGCTCTGCAGACTGTTGGATGCCAGAATAGAGGTGCAGGCAACCAGATGGCTATAGAAATATAGAAGGCATTTCTGCACTACACTGTAGGACGGAGTAAAGCTATCCAAGTTAACTCTGGAGTTAGCTCAGGAACCCAACTGGTCTTGCTGCAGCCACCGGGGAATTGCCACATATTTTGTGACACGGTTGCCAAACAGGCGGTTTCTCGGTGTAGACCGATGCTTGCTAGGCATCTAAAGGCAGCACTGCGGTGAATGAAGGTGACAAACAGTGATGGACAGGTGACATATAGTAAGCAGAATCTCAGCGGTACCTAGTTTGCTCTGTAGCAGCTCAGCGTAACATATTCTGTCTGGCCCACATTACTGGACATGTTATGAAAAATGGGTAGAAGGATTTGTCCTTATACCGTGTAACCTGTATTTACAGCCCTCCATTCATCCCTGTACTAAGTGCTTTCATACATCTAAGAAAACAATTTATTTTTGTCTCTGATTTATTTTCCCTTGAACCTGTATCTTAACTCTTAGACAGCTAATGGAAAAATAGTTTAAACATCCTGAGGGGAAAGGATGTCAAACACAAAGGTAAAATATTTTCAGAGTGATTCAGCTCCGCAAAAACAAAAAGACATCCTTTGAATAGGTGAATGAATGTATTTTTCTGTACATTTCTGTTGCTCCTCTAATGCACTCCCTCCAATCAAACAGAAGACTCACATTCAGCTTGGAGGGTCTGCTGCTTTCTCTTTTCACTGGAGCTGTACGTATCTGGAGCAGTTTATAAATAACTCTGCAATGAATTGTGGTGCAACTCTTCAAAGACTATTCATTATTGTTTTGTAAGATACCTAGAGCTGTATTTTTAGGCAACTGTCTCGCAATCAGCCTCAGAAGGGGGGCGATTATGGCAAAGGTATGCTTAGGGATAACTTTGTGAACACATTTTCTGGATATCAGTTGTTGGCAAAGTCAATACATATGGAAGAGTGTCATACTGTAGCTTTGCATCCATTGTACCATAACGCATGATTTAGCAAATTCATTTGCTCTTGAAAATTATCAGTCTTGACTGACCTATTTCCCTACCAGTCATGTCACAACGATGGACCGAATATTTCTAACCTTGTAATGACTGTTCAGTATACCAAGAAGAAAACGTGGGGTCTGCAGAACTCAGATGACCAAATGATACTCCTTTGCGCCAGCTGTGGTTAAGATATGCTGCCGCCCTCCCGGGGAGTCTTTTCAGAAAGTGTCAACTCCTGTTTGCCTTACTGGTGGGACTAGTCCCACCAGACGTGCACCTGGGTTATGTGAAGTCAGAATTCACAGTGGGCTGTAAAACTTGTACGGATTTCCTTCCTAGTAGGTTTATACCTGTAGGTCTCAGTGGAAACATTCACAGGAAACTTGCCCAAAATATACAAGTCAAAATTAAATAAATACAAAAGGATACTGCTCCTGACTACGCACAGACACCTATACGTGCCGTTCCTGAAATCATAGTATTTCTGATTTAGAAGGTAAGAAAAGGGAAAAATGTAAAGCTCAGAGAAAATTTTGGGCAAAAGATTTATAAGCCTCATGATTTCCCCCCCCCCGGATAATATGAAAACCATCAACTATCGGTTTAGCAATTAGCACAATTATCCCTTCACAATCTCATAGCAAACACCCTTTTAAAATCCTGAATGAGAACCTTCCTTTTCAACAATTCTTACCCTTAAATTATGAGATTTTAAGAATTGTACTGTTTGGATTTATTCCTTCCAGCTTAAGGGCTAGAACCTTACTTCCTTTTAATTAAAAGGCAAAAGTCTCAGATAATCCCATGACTCCAGAGGTTTAGACAATAAGGAAAACTAATTCAGAAAGAAATTTGAATCACAAGAAGTAGCAGCACCAACACGTTAAGCAATGCCTTTAAATTGTAAAGTTCAGAAGACACACAAACCTCTTTGTGAAGAGTAAGCTGCTCAACATTTAAATGTATCAAACCCAGGCCCCCAAAGTACTCAGGGAAAATTCCTATACTTCATGAAAAAACAAACTTCTACAGAGAGCACGAGAAGAGTTAAGTCAGTAAATCACTGATAACATTCAAATTTTTGAGTGTGCAAGGAATAATAATAAAAAACCCCAAGGTAGTTCCTATTTTGGTGAAACTTGCACTGAGTTACTTTGTTACTTGTGTGGTTTTGGTTGAGCACAGGCATTTCATTCTACAATTGATTCCCAAAATAAAGAATAGTGCAAATAGCTACATCAAAGTCTGATTTGTCATGTAAGCAATGAATATTTCTGTTGGAAGCTTACTTGTTTTCTTTTTACAGCCGTGGCATATCTAGGTCTCCCTCAGATTAGAAACGTTAACTATTCTGGGTGCAATTCCTCCGTGACTTCATGGAGTATCTATAGTACCTGGGGGATGGAGGGTGTCTTAGGAGCAGTTATAGTCATAATGAACTGCAATAAAAATGTATAAAAAACCAGGCCTGACAAACTTCAGATGGCAGTAAATGATTGTCAGTGGGGCGGTAGAGGCACCGCTGTATTATCTCAGGCAACTCTCACGTCATCTTGCTGGTTAATTTTTCCGTTATGAAGCATCTCTAACAAAGACAGACTTTAACCTACTTTATATGCATAACAAGATTCATGCAAATTTACCTCCTTTTGAGGCAGGGGGTCAAGTGTTTAAGTTCATTCTGTAATGAGTAAAATCTACATAGATTTTTGCAGGATAATAATGAGGCATGTTTTGCAGAGACATTCAAAATCAAGACCCACAAAACCAGACAAACTGTTTGCGGATTCAATTCACCAGCGGCATATAAAATCTGAACAGAAGAGCTGAAAGGATCGTAAATACATTTTCAAATTTAGTATGTACCCTCCCATAGTGTGGTGTCTTATTTTTTCACGTGGGGTTCAGTACTAAAGGAAAGGGATGAAATAGTTCTCGCTGTACACAGACAAAGACAACGGAGGCACGCACCACGAGGGCTGCGGCTCTGGGGAAGAACCTCAACATAAATTTGCTACACATCTATTTTTCCAAATATAAGGCTTCGCTGGCAGGCAGCCAATCGCACAGGAATTGCCAACCATTCCGTAGATAGGGCAATTATCATTCTCCGTGCACCGCCACTAGACCACCTGCATCTTCACGTGTCATGTAAGTCAGATTTGAACCCAGCTCTCAGGAGATGAATGCCAACCCACTGCTGTTTACTATTAACCCATTTCTCAGTATCTTTTATTATCATTAAGAAACACCATTTATATCTGCATCTGACAAACAGCTAAGCATACTGGAAGCTACAGACAGACCTTGTGCTACAGAACTTGGAGTTGAGATGTTATGTTCGGGGGGGCAGCGGGAATTGTGCAAAGCTCATATTTTATTGGAAGTGTATAATGTTTTGTGCTGATACAGCATGAGAATGTCAAATTCTGTTTCAGATAATGCTGCCAATATTTTCATGGGAGTATGCCTGTAATGTTTTATTAATTCAACTGGATTCATTAAAATAAGGTTTTACTTGGAAAAAAATTTGGAAAATGAAAATTTAATGATGTCAAATGAGTCATCGTTTTCTCTTAAGAATCGAAAGTCTATCATCAGATAATGAAGGGGAAAACAGCTCCACCACTTACTTAAAACGGCAGTTTAGACTATTAGCTGTGGCATTATTCTGTCTAAACAAAACGTAGAAAATTATGAAACAATGTTTCTTAGCATTTTATTCTAGCATGTTTCAGTAAATGGAAATTTCTAGGAAATATTTTAAATGTGTCTACTTCTAACTGGGTGGTATGCAAATACCCACAAGCTGGATTAATAAAAATAAATTAGTCACTTTGTAAACTTCCCTTTTAAGAGTCACCATATAGGATATGTATTTCAAAAGGGTGTAACACATTAAACTTCATCTTTATCTAGGCTCAAGATTGAGAGAATTTCATATGGAAACCAGGTATTTCATACCGGATGAACTAAATAATGAAAAAATTCTTTGACTTCCAGAGGGATAGGTTTGTTTGTTCACTTTACTGCAGCACTGTTCAGTCAACAGCAGAATCAGACTTTTTACGGTTTAAAGATAGGACACTCCCTAAGTCATCATCTTTTTCTGGTGATCTGTACAAATTTCAAAATACTTAGGAGTTTAAAGCTAATTTCCAGTACATTTTTGCAATGTGGTTTGTATCCCATGCACACTTCTGAAAACATTAGTCATAATTGGGTAATTTTCTCACCCACAACCGAGTAAAGAAAAATGCAAATAATTTAAAACAAAAGCTCATTTTAGTGCAAAACTCTCTCTCAAGGCTTCCAGGGTAGCAGACAATGGCATTAAGATATGCCTTAAATCAATAGCAGGAAACCAGGCAAGAGAAATACCTAGCCAGGAGCTGTACAGGGCAGCACGGAAACAAAGTAGATGCTAAAGCATTTTGTGCCATATTTTCCCAGCAATTACACTCCTCATTTGGAATCCCTAGGAAGTGACTGGGGTTTGTGCTATAATCTTATCACCAGCACGTAAGAGTTTTGATTCCCCTGACGTGTGAATACAGGGCCAGGAAACGAGGCGCCTGCCAAGCAGGCTTGAATCTGGATCCTTCTGGGATCTCCCGCGACAGCGTCCAAGCCAAGTGGGCAACTTCTTCCCTGACGAGGAGCAAGGCGCAGGTGAGGGCTGGCGGCGAAGCAAGCGGGGGGAAGCTCTGCGGTCGCAAAACCTACCAGCTCCGCACGTATTTACAGTGCGGTCAGTAACTGGGCCCAGGGCTGATTTTTGGACAGAGGGAGGTCTGGCATGTACAGCAAGCACGGCTTTTCTTGAGGTAACCCACTGCTTTAGAAATGACACCAGTCAGCAGGCCGGGTTTAGGATAATACAGATGAAGAGTTGAGGTTTTGTGGGGGGAAAAAACAAGAAATGAGAGAGGACGCTATGTCTTTCATGCAAAATGAAAAGTTTGCTACGTGATTTCATTAACAAAAGACCACAACAATATGTACTCAGGTAAAGAGAACAACTTCTGACCTTGAAATTGCGTGCTAAATAAATTACCTCAGAGCGAAAGTGATGAGTTCTCATGACAGCATCTGGAAGGGAAGCAGAAAGACACACAGGCTGCATCCAGCTCCACCTCGGGTTTCACTCTGGCTAACGGTTTTACCTAATCGCTCGCCCTTCAGAGCACATTCCCGGACAGCGTCCGGCTCTGGCGGCGCAGCAGGCAGCTCCGCCCGGCATTTATATTTAATTCATCGGGAGGAAGTTGAGCATAAAGTTCTGCTGCACTTGAGAAACCGGGGAGGGCTGGGGGGGCTCCCAGCCCCTCGCCCCCCTCCCGCGGGCCGAGGTTTCACTGAGGCATGGGTGGAGACAAGGCTGCCGCAGTCCTGGGCTCGGCTTGGATTTTCTTCAAAGCCTTTGCCCGGCGGAGCCGAGGCAGAGCGGCCCTCCGCCGGCAGGAACCGCGGGACGAGCCGCGGGCACCCCCCCTCCGCCCCCGGGGACGAGCAGCATCTCTTACCTCGGCTCCTTGAGCGACCCGAAAAGACGGATTTGATGGGATGCCTCCCCTTCTGGAGCCTGCGGTGCCAGCAGCAGAAGAATAAAATCGTCGCGATGGTCCCCAGCAGCAGCAGGAGCAAGAAGAGGGCGCACTGGATGCTGTAGGGTCTCAGCAGGACCAGGAAAGCCGCGGCGATCATGGCTCAAGCGCCCGGCTGCCCCTGTGCGTGCGCGGGTCTGCGGCGAGCGGCGGGGGGCCGGGCAGC
>VWZZ01002683.1:71760-89966 GCA_013399095.1 Psophia crepitans
TCTGGCGCCGGGGTTGCGGCGGCCGCTGGCCGCGGGAGGGGGAGCGCCTCACCGGCTGTCGCCTGGGCGTCGCGTTGAGGCACACGCCGAGCGCGGCGCCGAGGTGCCGGGCCGGGCGTCACTGGCACGCTCGCCGGGAGGGTTCCCGCAGGGAAGCCGCGGAGAAGTTGGCGGGAGCGGGGACAGCCGCAGCCACAGCTGTTGCAGGGCAGTGCCCCGGGGGTACCCGCGTCCTGCAGCGCGCTGCAGCACAGGTCACCCCTGCCTTTCGTTCGCCGCGCTGCCCGGGCCGATGCATGGCGTAAAAACCTCCCGGCGTGTGCGGGCTGCTGACGCGGTAGCGACAAGTTTCCCCCTGCCACCGCTGCTACCTGCGTAGCTCTCGCTTTGCCGGTGCTCCGTGCTCTCAAAGGCTGTTTCAGAGGCGTTTCAAAGTGCAGCTTTAAACTCCTTCGTACTGCTGCGCAGACGGAAAAAAATCACACGCTGCTAACATATCCAGGTAGCATTTAGCACGGTGTGCTTGCCTGTGCCGCGGGGGGAGGCTGGGGTTGCCTTGGGATGAAATGCGTGCTCTTCTTCGTGCGTCTTTGATGCCAGCGCGTAAATGAGAGGAACGTTTCTGAAACTCCTTAGAAGCAGTGAAAATCTCGGTGAACATCGGAATAACATTGAGATGTCACTGCTTTACATGACTGCCGTAAAACTACGTGCAAACTCAAACTACAGGATACGCAAGCTGGAAGGCCAGGGAGGGAAACATCAGTTGTAGCTTAAATAACAACGATAACAAAAAGTGATCTCTGGAATATTGAAATTCCTTCCTCACCTAACTAATAACATTGTAACACTTTACCTTAGTGTTAGGGAAATCCATTTTCACGCAAAGATTCTCTTGATACCCGATTGGGGAGGTAAGTAAAGAGAGGGGAAAAAAGTATGTTGGCTTTTAGGTCCGTAATGTTTTATTCGGGGAATTTTGTATCATTTCATAATATACACCAACACAGTGAGCCAAAACGGTCTGCCCTTATACTTTGTAAAATGGACTGCTGCTGCGTTGCAGCCGTGGATGTAAAGCTTTCCCCCGCTGCCTAGGAACTGACAAATGCTATGAGGTTGTGCTGCATCACGTGATGCGATATTGAAATCTCTCCTAATACCGCAGTACACTGCAGTAAAATGGTTTTAATGCAGATTACCTGGAGATTATTCAAACGGTTCATGTTACCTCCCTGTAACGTGAAGCAAAGCAGCGTGATCCCCCCGCCGCCCCGCCACGCGCTGCCCTGCTGCAGTGATTCACTGCAGGGTATTGCAGGAGCAGGAAACTTTTCGATGCCGCTCACTCTGCGCTGATTTATTGCTTCAGAATGGGGTGGTGGAGGAAACGTAGCGCAGCAGTGACTGCACGGGGAACTGCAGGGAACTGAGGAGGAAAGGTTACTTTCAGGTTGTTCTTGGGTAGCAGTGCACAGAAAACATTTGAGGGACGAATCTCGAATGTTAGCTTGTCAGTTTAAGGTTTATAGCTTTTCCCTTCTAAGACTTAGAGCTCATTGGTATCTTGAAGGTAATACTTTGCGAGAAGGGTATCATAAACTTCATGACAACTGCTTGAATTTTTGTTTCAAATGCAAAAGAGAATACAGCTTAGTACAAGAAATGCTGACGTGTGATTTTTCAGAGAGCTACTGCTCCAGGCTTCCGAGTCAGCTGTCTCACATGTATACCAAGCTGCTGCTGTGGCTTGCTTTATATTCATTACTGCTCTGTGTTTGTTAAATACTGCGGGGTTTGGTGGCATGGTTAAAATATTACTTCCATGGTGAATAAAGTTTAAGTTGCTGAAGTTATTTCACATTAAAAATAAGCAAATTANAAAATAAGTTTATGTGTGTAACATTTTCAATATAAGCTTCTTTACAGAATGTTTTTCAGGGAACTTTTCATAAATCGTAAGGATGCTAAACAGAGAAGAGAAAAGGAATGAAGAGAGAAGGTTAAAACAAAACCGTTGGCTCTCAGCTGAGATTTGACCTCAGAAGGAGAAACCCGAAGGTGAAGCTATTTCAGAGAAGAGGAAGTAAAAGAAGGTAACGAAGTCTTTAGACTAACCATGGCAAGAGTATGTGGAATGGCAAGGCAGGTCAGAAAAGAGGTCTAAGTTGTTGAGAGGCTGAATCAAGTCCAAGAGGATTTTATAAGCTACGGAGGCAGCCCTCGACCCTGAAATAAATCAGCGGTACTGCTGCCGTTTCAGAGCATGCGTGATGTGGCCACACTTTTGCGGAGATGTGAGAAGCTGGGAGGTAGGGTCCTGCAGATGCTTGTTTTGATGGGGATCAGCAGAGAAACGGAGCAGCCACAGAGTCACGGGCATAGCTGAAGTTTTTGGCAGGAGGCTTGGGAGCAGCCTTTTGCTAAAGCAGTGCTGAGGGAGGAGGTGGTGGGAGGTACTCGGGCAGAGGGATGAAAAAGGAAAGTTCTGCTTCAGAGACTCCCCAGAAAAGAGGCAATCAGCAAACATTCGTAGTGGAAAGGGACAGGACAGGAGAGGAGGGTGTTTCTCTGGTTGCAGTCAGTCTTGAATGCAGTTCTGTACCTATTTTCCCAAGTTGTGTGAGGAAGGGGAACAGCGAGGAAATTCTGTCAGATTTCTGCAGTTTAAGGGAATAGTTGAGCAGGGAATGTGTTGTAGCAGCAGCAGCCACCCTCCCGCAGGGAGGCAAGTCGGTGTTGACCCAAAATATTCTTTCAGCCGGTCTCTCATGATAACCTGTTCTGACTTAGCAGTCCTGCCCAGCAAGGCTGAAGATGGAGATACTTTCTTCCCTTCCTCTCACTCTGTGTGCAGAATTGCAGTACAATCTATGGACTAGTGCACATCTCTTGGTAATATATGTGAGGTTCAGAAACTCTTTTCAAAAGGCTGAAAGGAGAAAAAAAATGTAAAAAGAAAAACTGATAGTATTTTGAGTGGAGAAACCATGTTTGAGAGATCCGCTGCCCTTCCCCAGTGTGAGCCATGGGACTCAAGGCCACTCTACCACCCTGCTCCTACAGATTCAGGCCTTATGATTTTGTAGTTACAGACTCCTTGTATCAGAGAGCCAAAAGAAAAAGGTCACGTGCTAGATCTGGTGATGTGGACATAAGAATAGGACATGATACGTGATAGAATTTCAGAAGAGTTGCTGAGTAAATGCAAGGGTAATATCGTTTCCTTTCACTGGTATGTAGGTATGCTTTAAGGAGTATGTTTCTACTATTTAATTATAATTAAGTAAAGTATTCTGCATAAATGACTACTTAACTGGTTAGAAGGGTTCTCTAATCATCTAATATTTCTTAACAAAATATTTGGGTTTTTCCTAATCAAAGAGGAACCAAAGTAAATACAGTAAAAACCAGAGAAGCAAGCAAAGTGAATACAGAAAATATCGTAGTATCTGAGTATTATCAACTTCATTCAATGAAATAATTTACTTCCCCCTTCAATATTCTTCTTCACGGCTTACATACTGTCCTCAGCGTGCTTTCTGGAAGGTTACGCATGATGTATAAGATGTTGTGGGAGTTTCTGGTAGATGATCAAACCTTATAAAATACTATTCTTTCAGCTGAAAAATGTGATTTCCAGGTTGATATAGGCATTACAGTTTAAAAAAATAAATCTGTTACATGAAATTATATGTTCTAAATTCAGCAAGATTGTTGCAAATCTTTGTTCTGCAAAACTTGTTAAATTGTTTGCTCAATATAGTGCTTTGTATGCTTGGAAGGCACACTGGCATTAGTTAATTCTCACAGTATCCTTCAAATTAGGTAAATATGCATTATAATTTCAGATCCTCTGAAAAGAGTAGCTAAACTGTAAAGGTTGTTTGATTTACCCAAGACAAAACTGTGTGATTCCAGTGCCACAGACCAGACCCCTCCATGACTTGGACATTTTACCATCTGCTGGTGTCTTAGGTGACCACATAAAAGCAAATTCCTGTCTGCCTGATATATGTAGATGTCATTGTCCTTATTTTGCAGGTTCATCAACTTGCCAAACTTGCATGTTTTGATCCCCTCTGTTTATTAGACTGAATGTAAATCGAATGGAGTATGAGCCATGCGGTTGCGCACTCACAGCTTACAGGGTTGCTGGAAAAATGCTGGCAGGAATTCTGTGGGCATAAATTGACCTTGCAGAGAGAGAGGCTGATCTTGAGCCTAGAAGGAAATATACTGCTAAAGCTCCTATGGCTTTTTTTTTTTTTTAATTATTATTATTAAAGCAGTGATATGCCCCTTTGTCCTTGGTTAAAATTTGCTCTGTTCATTTTTGGCAGTGTCTGATGTAGCAGTTGTCAATCTGAATGCGGCCTTGAGTCCCAGAGGGAATTGCGCTTCATTAGTATTTTATGTATGTAATTGGAAGTTGCTTAAGGATTGTTTCAGACCAATATATGACCCTGGCCTTTCATCTTTTATATTAATTTATAAAGTTAGGTTGAACTGCATACATGCATTAAAAAGACATTTAATTTTACGGGGTGGGGGGAAGATAGCTTTAATAAGATTTGAGGTTGTTACCCTTGCAGGGAAGATACCTTTCTGTCAGTTCTCCTAAGTGCATGCAGAACGACTCATAGTTACAGTATTATTCCCTGGAGTAAGAGGACAATGTATATGTCTCTTGTTCTAGCTCATGACCTTTAATAGTAATGCAGGTTTATTTTTTTTTTAACTGGAGATCATCAAGTTCATTCCCTCCTATCAACATGCCGCAAAAACAGAGCAATCGAGGAAGAGCTTTGCAGTAAAATAGCAGGCACTTTGAGTATTAACCAGGCATGACTTCCAATCTGTCATCACTCACCTATGACAGCCAGTAAAGACATATGAGTAGAGATAGTTAAGATGCCGCTAGATTATTAAATACTGACCAGAGCTCAAGCCTGGAATTTCCTAGCTGTTGTTTCACTCCTGTGCTCTTAGAGTTGAAGAAAGAATGTCACTGATAGCAATGCTTCGGGGCAGCACAGCTTATCGGAAGATAGCTTATGCCACCTTATAAAGAGAGTAAGAAGCTTCCTCTTATAAACTCTCACACCAGATTGTCGGTGGGTTTGTTTGAACAAGTCCAATCTGAATGTATAGCAGTTGCATATGGAAAGTATGTCTAATATTTTTTCAGCCTTCTAGGAAAGGGGTATTTGAGTGTTTGGCTGTTACTTAGAGCAAGCGCACAGTGTTTCCACCTCAGCACAAGTAAAACTTCCCCTGATGATTCTGCCTCCCCATAAACATCTTTAGACAAAATAAGTCAATACATCACTGGTCTTTAGCCTTCGTAATTTGGGAGCTGTTAAAGATGTGTTGAATTACCCCAGACTAGAATGAGTGCGGCCAAGTGTTAGGCCATACAGAGCCATGCTGACTTGTTTCTTCTCCCAAGCTACCTGCNAAGCCAGACTAGAATGAGTGCGGCCAAGTGTTAGGCCCTACAGAGCCATGCTGACTTGTTTCTTCTCCCAAGCTACCTGCTGCTTCTAAGAGTTTGGATATATTAACCCGCATGGAGAGAGCTTTCATGTGCGTATTCAAATTCCTTCAGCTCAGGTATCTTATCCAGTTCAATAAATAAAGTTATTTTTGTTGGTTTGTGTATTAATGCATTTTGTTGTGCATGGCATTTGCAAACAAGCAAGGGAAAGTGGGTATTAGTTTTCCATCTGTCAGCTGCGAAATAGCTATTTAATAAAGATACTAATCTATGATGTAGAATTAAGATAACTTCATGCATCTTGTTATTTGGCATCTTGTTATCTTTGTGTGGGTCTTTCACTGTGTGTGGGATTAAAATGCAGATAAATGTATGTGGTTTATAGGCATGTGAGGTATCTAAGCTCCGATTTAAACTCAGCTCGATTACTGCGGCCTAGAGAACAATTCGCTTCTCTAAATTTACGTGTTTAGTGTAACATTGGAGATACCTGGAGTTAGTAACCACCCTCGTGAGCCTGGAAGAGGGTCTAGGCCCTGTGTGATATATGTGCCCACCAGAAGAGGCAGTTGGAGGCCAGGCGTAGTAATTTATGGCATCTAAGGTTGCACCACGCGTTTATTTTTAGGCAATTGGATTGAGCCCTAGAGCATTTGAAATAAGCTGAATTGCTCTCCAGGGAGCTTTAATTATGTTGATAGGGGCTTGACTCTTATGACTGTTGAAGGTGCTCAAGGCTGAGATATCTCCAGAGGGATGGCAGTTGGGATAAAAAGACCTGTGGGAGATTTGCACTGCTGGCATAGCAGCTGAAGGCGAAGCAGAATAGCAGAGGACACTGACGTTAGGCACCTACATTTAGGAGCCAAATTGATCCTTAGATCTCCAACAATTACAGTGGTAACTTAGATACCTAGTGCACCAGTGACACCTAAATGTCAGCATCTTAATCTGGAACTGAATCCTGTCCTGAAAGCCCAATAATGATGCCATGTTGCTGTCTTGAAATGTATTAAAATGAAGGCCACGTTTCACTCTTAGTTGAATAAATTATCACTATTAAAAATTAAACTAATGATTTTATGCAAAAATCCAAGAGCTTTTCCAATAAACTTCTTCAAACTTTTTATTTAAGCCACAGTCCTACAAAGGGCTTCAGCATATCTGGGTATTAATGTTATTTTATGGAACTTCTAGGTTGCTAAAACTCACAGCATGGAGAGCACTACTGTGAAAAATAGTAACAGCTTCATTAATTCCTTGGAGCACTCAAATCAGTTTAGTGGGACAAGGTATCGGACAAATTTTGTGTATAATCCTGTGGATTGTAAATGCTGCTGAGGCTTTGAAGTCAACGAGACAGTCTGCGTCAATAAGGGCAGAAGATGTTGCTTTACCACGAGTAGCATTACTGCTTAGAAAAGCATCTCAGGTTATTTCATAGCTAGTCACACCAGGATAGCCATCTACAGTCAGGAAGCCAGCTGTTGGATATCAGTAATAAAAATCACGTAGTTCTATGCTTCTTGTGGAACACAAGTGGGATTATTTCTGTGCATTTATAGTCTTGAAAGTTGCAGTAGCGTTCTGATAGATGGTCTCCCAGATTTCCAGCTGAATTTGGAACATGGCGATACTGATGATTCTGGAAAGTCTGCACTCTGTATTTCTCAGCTGAGAGCTGCAGATTTGTGCGTTTAAGTCATATTTTCCCATAAAATGACTAAGGCATTACCCTGTACCTCTTTTGAGCAGTAACAGCACTTCTGCATTCTTATAGTAGTGCCTAATTCCACTGAAATCATTAGTAAACCTTACACCGGTTTCAGGGGAATAAGATTAGAACCCACAACAAGGCGTGTAACATATTTGTATATGGTCATGTTTTCCATCATACATTTGTTGCAGAGAACTGTGAATTTTGAGACTTCAGTGTAGCCTGAGAGTTTTACGTCAACATTGTATTTAATGTCAATGTAAAATGCCACAGTCAAAGTAACACAAATCAAATCTGTGACTATCACTCATTATCCTGAACTGGAAATAAATAGTTTGAGTGAGACAGATGAATTTCTAGCAAAGGTGGGCTTTTTTCCCAAGGAAAACAGGGATTATCACAGGCTGAACTTAGAGGCTAGACAATATAAAATATTAGTGCTTTATTATGGATCTGTATTGCATGGTTATGGTACAGTTTAGTGTTTTCTGAAATCGGTGGCAAAGCCCTATTTTAAGCCGCAGCGGAATCAGACCCATTGAGTGGGCCTACAATCTCATGTTGTAAATTTGTAATACTTTACACTGCATTTACTGAAAGGAAAGAGAAATAATGATCTCAGCATGCCATCTGCCAGCTCTCCAGCTGAATGGAACAGACTATGTCAGGCAAAGTGTGAGAAATGTCTTTAAATTATTTCTGTGGGTTTTTTGTTTGGGGTTTTTTGGGTTTGTTTTTTTTTGCTCTGGCTTTTTGGGTTGCTTAGTAACAATATTCTGTGTGCAAATTTGTAGCATCTGTGCAGAATGTGAGGTGTTAACATGTTTGTAAAAATTGAGAGCCCAATTAATGTTTCCTCTGCGGAGCTTTAAAAGGAAATGGCTCCTTCCTTTTATTTTTCCCCTCCTACAATTACCTGCTTTTAGAAAAAGTGAAGACAGATTTGTGTCTTAGAACAGTGAACAACCATAAATTTGTATTTCAGTACTTCTCAAATAAGTAGTTGGGGTTTTCAAATGGAGAATGTAGCAGAATTAAATAAGTTGCAAAAGATAAATAGCTTTCAGAGGTCATGTAATTCTGTCTCTGTGGTTAGTAGCTGCACAGAGGGTAGTGTCTGTGAATGGTTATAGAACTTCCAGTTAACCCCCTAAACAAAGCACTCAGCATCAGATGTCTGTCTTGATGACTTGCAGAACTGTGTAAGAAAGATTTAAAGGAGAGAACCAGGTACACTTTAACAGACTTCATACCCCATCTCTTGGCTCCCTATAGCCAAAGTCTACTGGAATCTATCCTACAGCTTCAAAAATCGAAAAAGCTAATATAGGAAGCCAGCTTCTATAAGGAGGCATACCAACCCCTGCATAGTCACTTAGTACTCAGTAGAGGGAAATAGGCTCTCCCAGACAGTGAGTCATCTGCTGTCTTTTGTGTCTTAGGGTGAGATGAATCACCTCTCTTTCTGCGGTGACTGAGACAAACACAGCTAGACAACCTCTCACTTTTAAGGCAGTAAAGGTTTGGTAAGATTAATCCTCTCCCTCGAGATATTTTTTTTTCCCTGATGATACAGTATATTTCGCCTTTAATCTGTTTTGGCAAAGAAAATAGTTTAGAGGGAGGCATCTGCAGCAGTCCTTATTCAGACAAGGTTCACATTGACTCCAGTGGGAGAAAAGGGTGAGAAAACACTGCAGGACTTCTCTTCCAGTAAGTGAAGTACTTTACTGTTCCTTTTCTTCATGAAAGACATTTTGTTCTACCTTGCCATTCCCTTTCATCACTGGCTAGAGATGATGCCAGCAGACAGTTAGGTATTATCCCCGGGGCCCATGGATTGTCACACTAAATCCTGTGAAAAGACGTAGTTTGATTAATGTCTGTTGGGGAAGCTGAAGCCATTGCTCCGTAACAGAACAGTACTAACAAACAACTATTGCACTCCGTTTCTGTTATTTGGCAAGGCAATAGTTCTGTGATTTTATGTGTAATGCAAGCAGTTGAGTTAGTGCCCAGCAGAGCCACAGCAGAGGAGAAGGGACCTGGCCAGCCTCTGTTGCTGCCCCACAGCTGCTTTCCTGCCTTGGTCCCTTCAAAAGCAGCAGGAGCAACAGGACTGAGCACAAGTCTTGGAAAGCTGCCGGCAGGTTCTTGGACTCTGGAGTGGATCAACCCCATCCCTCCTCCCATGACTACTGGTGAAATCCATTCCTTATTTCTCTCAGCATCCTATCTAGCTTATACTTTAACTTGGCAGCTGTTAAGACTCATGGTTTAGCTGTTTACTAGTACACCCTCCCACCACCAACAAGAATCTTGACAGCTCAAAAGAGCTTTATAAATAATGTAGACAAATTGCTGAGCTCTGTGTCTTGCCATGACCATAGTAAAAATTGTCCCCAGCTTTAAGTGGCGGGATGGTCTTTTGTGCTTGTCTGATATAAAGACTGTGCAAGGGGTTTTGGTGGCTATGTGCTTCACAGAGCCTACCAGTGCCACCAGGCTGCTGTGGTGGGCTCCGAACGTCCATAATTCCACGTGTCCATTGACTTCATTAAGCTGCATAACACATACACAAGGCTGATACCTTCCAAAAGCTGTTGAATTTGCTACCGATATGTTCGGGCAGCACAGTGTGTACGTGAACAGCCCCAGCGCCGTGGGTAATCCTCACCTGCCCTCCATGCTGTGAGCAGCTTGTGTATTCAGTGCGTCCCTGAAAACCCCAGGCTGGCTTGCCAGCCCTGGACAAGCACAGGCCACAATTTGTCTCAATACAAAATGAGAGACAACATACAGTTAGAGGACTACGGGGAAACATTAAAAAAATGTAGAAGTCGATCAGTCAGCTGTTAATCTTAGCACACTGGCAGTTCTGCTGCAATTCTGTTGACCTTATGTGGGCTTTTAGGAAGATAACGAAGTAGCTCACAACTGCCAAGGAGGAGAAAGCTCAAAGGACTTAATTTGAGAATCGAAGAACTGGGTGATGGCAATTGCTGTGCTGGGTTGATCAGAGGTAGAAGTTGACGTCTTTGTGCCGGATGAGAAATGTTAAGCTGACTTGGGGTATACTCAAAAGCAGTTTCGAAAAGAAGGAAAAATACCGATGGTCAATGTGTTTGCGTGCACGAGCTGGTTTAAATTGTTGTTTGGGCAAACGTGTCATTTCGTTTTGGACCTCACCTACCCCCAGCGAGGTCAGTGCTAGAACTGTTCCTCCTTTGGGTTTTGCATTGTCTGTATGTGTATTCCTTTGAATGACCCTTTTCCGTGGGGTGAGGATCTGGGTCGGTGGCAGAATGAGGCCTCTGGTGATTCATGCTAGGCACAGACATTCAGGCTGCTTCCTCTCCAGAATCTACATGGGATGGATGTTTGCTGGTCTTTCTAACTCTCCTTAAAGAAAATTAACGTGAATCCTTGCAAACGCAGTCTCTTCAGTAGGGCAGTATTTAACAATCCTACTGCTGTCACACTCAACACGTTCTGCATAAAAGCATGATTTAATACTCTCTTTAATGGCCATTTCTTATGCCGCTTGCCTCATTGCATCAGTAAACATGTTGACAAGAGCCCAGCTGTCTTTCACAAATTGGCAAGTTCACCCCTGTGTGAAAAGCCGGCTCTTCTGAGGCGTAGCACAGACACGGGGAATAGTGGTGAGCTGGGCTTCTGCAAATGAACTGGCATTGCTTCTGAGAGCACTGCAGCAGATTTTCTCGCTTTGACATAATAGCCCCGCGTAATTCTCCTTTCCTAGCTCTGAGTTACCTTTCTGACAGCCTCTGCATGAGGCACTAGATTTGTTTCCGACTGATTGAGGCCAAGTAAATCGCAAATCACACTGTCATATCTGGCATTTCATGAGTCTGTGGCTCTGTAAAATTACTTCACCTCTATGAACTGACAGGCCAAGCCATACGTTTGTTGGAAAGAAGACCGAAGCTTGACAAAATCAGGTTTTCTGTTTATTGGTTTTATCTGATATAATAATTTTAAAGTAGAAAATATCTTCTCTGAGTATCATGGAAGCCCCTAAATTAACCAATTGCATTTCCCGTAGAGTTTAATAATGTACATTACGTTTCACACTTTCATGTAAGATGTATCAGCTTAATTAGAAAAATAAAGTATGACTTGTTCCCTTCTCCCAGTGTGGACATCCAGAGCTTTAAAAATTCCAGAAATGGTCCTTTGCTTTAAAAGTATTGTTTTATGTAAGCAAAGGATTTAGCTGTGTATTTGGGTCCGGGTTCTCCTTGTTGCTGTTATTCTTCATGAAGCAGCCCAGCTCTCTTCCAGCCCTCAGCCTGTCATTTCTTCTGTACATCAAGTTTGCTGCTGCCAGAATGTGTCATACCTCATCCAGTCACTTGCCCTGGGTTGTGCTGGGTTGGGTTTTCAGAGAGAAAGTTGTACATCTTGCTGCCCATGAGAGGATTAATGCAGCCCTGAAAGTCATACATCCCTCGTAGGAGCACGTAGAGCTAGTACCTTCCTTCATTCTAGAGAACATTATCACACCTGTATTTTTTAGTCAGAGGTTGGACTGAAAACTTGTTGGGGCAACTGTAGTATTAATGGAGATCCTGAGCAGGAGACAGATTCAGGCACAGTAGTAATATGGAAACAAGGCCTCTGTGCATGAAAGCTGTTCTCTGCGTAGTTTTGTAGGCAACTGTCTGACGTGTACGTATTGAACAGACCATCTCCCATCTTCCAGGGAAGATGTAACACGCTGCTGGGCTAGTTTTCACTTCCTTATCCAGGATATTTTCATACAAGGTAAATACCAATATCCAGGAACAGGAGGGGTTTGGGGGGCTTTTTAAAGTATCCTCGTAGCATTCCCATGGCATGACATGGTAACAGCAGTTTTTCCTGTGACATCCTGCAGGCAGTGTCTATGTGACAAGAAAACCACGTAACAATGAAAAAATTCACGCTGTTTGATTTTGTAAATGATAATTCACTGCAAATTGGAGAGACTTCATGGATACAGGACCTTCCCAGTGATGAGAATGAGCTAGAAAGACTTCTGAAACCAAATGAGCACGTGCTAGTAAACTGGCCTGTGGCAGAAAGAAAGACAGAAAAGTACCTGGTGAAAGTTGTGTACATGAGTGGTGAGTGCAGTTCCGGAGCATTTGAGTGATACAAAATTTTAATCTACTTGCATGGTATTGCTACCTGATTTTCTGTGCTTTGGCCTTTTTCTTCCATCGCTTCAGATGACCCCCAAGAGCTGGTGGAAATGATGCAAAAGATATTACGAGCGGATGAAATTACAAAAATACAAGTTCTTGGAAAAGGCAAGAGGAAGAGGATAGAAATGATATTCTCGGAGAGTGAAGAGAGTGACCTGGATAAAGAACAGGTGAGTTTCTGTCTTTTTGTGCCTGATATTGATAGGCCCATAATGGAATGAAATAGACTGTACCTATTGATTCTGCACAATATAATACACAAAATATGTATACATATAATACTAAAATGTGTATAGCAATACAGGCAGTCTTCCCATGGTACCTCGGCACAATACCTTATCAGAGTAATTAGTTATAACAATAGATCTTGTCCTTGGCTATTTAAAGAGAGAAACATTCAAGACTGGGATGTTCTGTGGCTCCATTTTCTCCCACACGACAAATCTGACCACTGCATAAGGAAGGGATGGGATGAGGTGGGACCAGGTAGACCTGGAGTGACAAAATGTGAATAAAGAAAACATAAATCTTAACAAAAAGTTACAAGCATGTTTTTCAAAAATACTAACCAAGACTGTCGAGTCCACACTGAGTAAAAGTTTATGGTATATCAGGAGATACTGTAATGAAAGGTTCTACATGAATGCAAAGGCACTATTGTGCTCGTCTTTACAGGGGACGATGATGAAGCATATAAAAAGAAAGAAATCATTACAGGCATCTGCTCCTGCTAACATCCTGAGTCAACTTGAAACATCTTTAATTAACAAACAGGTAAACATCTGATCCTCAGCAATTTCAATATATTAAGCAAAACCAAACTGAAATGTGTTTGTTTAGGGGGCGTAGGACTTTTGTTTTAGTGAAGTTAATGGTTCTAAAAGACACAACCTTAGAAAATTGGTGAATGGAGAATAGAGAGAGAGAAGTACCTAATGGTTATGTATTACCCTGACATTTCATTTTGAATCTTAATAGGAGTGGTAATATCTATGTTCAGTAACAACTATTATTAAAATGCACTGAGTCCATTTCTACTTTCTGTGTACTAAGAGAATATTCTGATTTAGCCAGACACTTTAATGTTAGTTTTAAAGCTTTAATTTTATCTTGTTGTTGCTCTAGATAGCATGGGTTGTTTTTTTTTCAGAGAGAACCGTATTCAGGAAGCAACTTTCTGTACAGTGAAAGTAGCAGTGATGATGAAGAGCCTTTATTTCAACTATCCAAGGTAGAACTGTGTGCCAAAATAAAAAGTCTCAAGAGGAAGCTGACAGACACCACGAGAGAAAACTGCCGCCTAAGGCAGTCCCTGGTCATGCTTCAAGGTAAAGTCAGGGGAAGTATTAAATGAAGAGGAAAGCCTGAAGGTCATGAAAAGCTTGATTTATAAGAGGCCATTTGGATGGGAATTGCAGATGCTCGAGTACCTGACACAATCAAGGCCTACCATTAGCATCAAAGATCTTTGATACATGGCAACATTTAATTCCAGCAGCACTTAGAAAAAAACTGTTGTACGTGGAGGCCATGCAATCATAGAGTTAGAAAGGGAAAAATCTGCCTAAATCCTGTCAGTTGTTTCCAAGAGAACCTTTCTGTATGCTGTGTATAACCATCAGCTAAGCTCCAACACTCCACTGACCTGTCCAACTAACCTTAGCAGTCCATCTTGGTATACTGAAATTCTGTTTATTCTGGAATTACTTCATTTCTAATTACTTTGGTAATTCCTCATTATTGATAATCTGCGTTAGTTCTAGGTGCAACAAACTCAGTCCTTTCCCAGAGGTGAGCCATTTTGTTCTACTATGAATGAATCCTTCATCACTTAGTCATTATCCCTGAAGACCCTCTTACATGGTCCTGTCCCTTACATGGCCCTGTCCCTTACTCTGGGGCAGACAAGACTGAATCCAAAATTTCAAAACATTAGTGAATGAATAAGATTTAAGGAGGATTTTCTCCTTCCCTTGCCAGCTACCTCATACCATCCCTAAGCAGCCTAGTATCTCTTTGTTTTTAATTGCCATATGATTTTGCAAGTCCTTATCAGTTTCACTGCCCACCTGATTCCATTCCATCTTAGTTTGAGTCATTCATCTCCATTTATTATTTTTATTTTTAAACATTTTAAACATTTTGTTAGTATCTGACAACTTTTCTCATTGCATCTTAAGCACTGGTATTAGTCTTTTACAGTATTTTCTGTAATTTAGTGATTCTGTGTCTTGCGGATCCTTCATCCCTTGCACAGTTTTTGCTCTGAATTGATTCTTCTTAATGGACTGAAGAGAAGTTTATATTTGAAAATAAGTATTACTTGGAGAAAAGGTTATTTAAAAAATATTCTCTATAGAGTAAAAAAAGGAAAAAAGTCTATGCAGTCTATGTAACTTCTTTGAAGAAGAAGAAGAAATCAGACATAACATTACTTAGCCCATTTGCAATAGCTTTACAAACTTGTAGAGATTTTGAGACAGCAAGAAAAAAGAGGAATAGCCTTCTTAGTGCCACGATGGGCATAAACTAATGGTTCCTCTTAGCCTTGCAGAGAACTGATCTATCCTGTCCTAGAAACAGAGGCCAGATCTTCATGAGGGGGGACAACAGAGTGGCAGAAAAATGTTCGAGAGAATAGGAAAAAAGGGTGTAAAAGTGTCTTTGCTGACTGCTTTGACTCTTTTGCATTATGACAGGAATCTAATTGCAAAAATATACGCGCTTGTGTAATTAGAGTCTGAAAGTTTCAATTGCTATTTTTCCCCTCACTTTCCATTTGACTTCAGTGTTGCCACAGGCAGTCACCCATTTTGAAGAACTGGTGGGGATGGCTGAAGCACTGCTCAAAGGGGGAGTGGCGTCATCTACGTCCAGTCTGCATTCGCATGCTCTTTGGAAAGCATCTAACAATCCATTGGCAGATTCGTATGCTGCTATGCACAGTGACTCCAGCTCACCAATAACTTTGAATGTGGAAGATGAGGAGCAACAGACCGAAAAACAGGTCAGTTGAAAGGCAATTTCAGGCATAAAATTTAAAACTTTATATAGTACAAACTTCACTGTTATAGTATAACAAATATAAAAAACAAGCATCAGTAAAAATCATTTTGTCATTCGGCTGATGACGGGACAAACGAGCTCCTCGTGCGCAGAAGGCTCTTTCCATGAGGAACATTAGGCGTAACTCAGTGTGTCGGTACACTCTCAAATTCGCTTTGATGTCAGTGGCTTTCCACATCTGTGACTAAGGGCAGAATGTGGATGCGTGAAGAAAATACTGAGACCCAGGGATAACTTCCAGCCTAATGTTTTGGATGCCCAAGGGGAATGGTAGTGTTTGAGAGATAATTAAGAAAAATATCAGCAGTCTGTTTAAACTGTTAATAAGTAAATGGAGAATGGTTTGTTTCTGGTCTTGTTCCAGACACTGGCCAGCAGTTAAGTAGAAAAAAAACCCCATAAATATATATGTATACACACACTGAGTAAAGATGTTCCCCTGTTCTCTGTAATTATGACAGAGCATGACTGAGAAATCTCAGGCACAGAGGTTGTAGATGAAAAATATAAAGATGCAACCAAAAGAATAATTCTACTTTCTGCAGTCAGAATTTACATAAACTTATGCAATAAGTCGTGCCAGTCAGTGGAGATCATTCTCGTGTGTTGTCATGGGGTCCTAAAAACCAAAGAAATATATGAAGAATTATCCAGGTATGATGTTTGGAATGAATATGGCAATACACAAAATTTGACCTAACATCTCCAAAGAAATAGAGACCTAATTTTCTAAGCAGCCTAGCCTTACTTAATAGCTCAAAATTGCCCATTAGGAGAGTTCAACTACTTAGGCTGTACGACTGCTGTGTGTCGAAGTCACTCTCAGAGCCCAGGACTAGACATCACAGTTCTTGGGGCATGTCTGCTCGGAGGCAGGAATATTAGCTTGGGCACAGTGCCATGCTCCCGGGGCCGTACAGAACCCCCGCCAGAACTGGACCACAGCCAGCCTGCGTGGAGCGCAAGCAGAAGGATTTAGATAGGTCTGAACATGTCCTGTCTCCACTAGTAACTAACAAGGATCGCTCGGTGAAGTGGTTGCTAGGATGAATGGGGTCCTTAGTCTGCCCCAGACTTGCTTCTGAAAAAAAATCAACCTGCATGTACAGTTGCAAACATTGAGTCATACACAAGTTTAGTGCTGATCTCAAGCATAATTTGCAGAGATTACCTTTGAAATTGTGGTTTAAAAAAAGAACATTTTAAATAAATATTTCAGAGGTAATACTATAGAATATTTCTAGAGAACTGCCATAGTTATGCCTATGACTGATTTTGTTTTCCAGTTCAAGATTGAGAAGTGGCAGATTGCACTTTGTAACAAGAGCAAACCTCAAAAGTTTATAAATGACTTGATGCAAGCACTTTATACACATGAATACATGGCTACACACAGCCTGACAGGTGCAAAGTCCTCCTCTTCAAAGGATAAAGCGGCGAAACCAGCTATGAATCAGAATGAAGTTCAGGAAATCATAGGTGATGGCTTGTTCACATTATTCAATGCGGCAGTGCCTTGGCAGAGGGCTTTCTCTGAGGGAGGGACTGTAATGCTTAATAGCTGGTCTGACGTGGTGCTTCCTATTTCCTCCTTCAGCTACATACTTTTGTAACCCAGCTGTTACAAGTACTGTCAGTGAAATGCTAAGCAGTAGTATTTCTGTTGTGTGAATTTTGTGGGTTTTACTTAAACGGTGATATTATAATTTTTTTTAGCCTTTGAAAGGTTAATTTACAACAGTCAAATTTGGAGCGTGACTATAACAGATAAGGGAAGGCAAAGAGAGGACACACTTGGATCAAATTTAAAATTACGCCTGCTACATTCTGAACTTCGTGAATGTTATGAATTCTGACATTTTAAATAGCCCTGGAGGCAAAATGAAACAATAAGTCCAGAAGACAGGAATAGTGGTCAGAGAAGCAAGCAAAATTTGTTTTATGCCGAGGTTTAAGGCAAAGAACATTTGGTGCATAGGAAAGAGAATCATTTCTGGTGGAAGTAGCAGCTTTAGAGAAAACAGTATTTTGTGAGCACATGAAGCCTGATTTTTAGTGGATTCACAGCCACACTTAATACTTGAAGAACATAGCCTAAATTCCTGTATTAGAATCCTTGCCCATTGCCATTCCCTTGGACTTCGCCAGTTCTCTTGGTTCCCTTCCCAGCTCAGCTCCAGTCCCTGTACCTTGGGCCAATTTTGCTGAAGTTGGCCAGCAGTTTCAAAAGTTATCAGCTGCAGAAACCTCTTTTCACAGAATCACAGAATCACAAGGGGTTGGAAGGGACCTCGAAAGATCATCTAGTCCAACCCCCCCGCCAAGGCAGGGCCACCTAGAGCACATCACTCAGGAACACGTCCAGTTGGGTTTTGAATGTCTCCAGAGAAGGAGACTCCACAACCTCTCTGGGCAGCCTGTGCCAGTGCTCTGTCACCCTCACAGTGAAAAAGTTTTTCCTTACATTAACTCGGAACCTCCTATGCTCCAGCTTGAACCCGTTGCCCCTTGTCCTATCGCTTAGTGAGGCCGAGAAGAGCCTGGCTCCGTCTTCCCGACACTCACCCTTAACATATTTATAAACATTGATGAGGTCACCCCTCAGCCTCCTCTTCTCCAAGCTAAAGAGACCCAGCTCCTTCAGCCTTTCCTCATAAGGGAGATGTTCCACTCCCTTGATCATCTTAGTGGCTCTGCGCTGGACTCTCTC
>VWZZ01002683.1:111825-127680 GCA_013399095.1 Psophia crepitans
TCAGCCGCTCCTCATAAGACCTGTGCTCCAGCCCCTTCACCAGTTTTGTTGCCCTTTTCTGGACACGCTCCAGGGCCTCGATGTCTTTCTTGTGGTGGAAATGTTAAAATCAGTATAAATGAAGAGTGAATGGATTAAACCATTAAGATGATTGCAGAAGACAAAGAACAGGGCTAGAGCCTTAAATCTTCCTAAGGAGGAAACAAAAACAGTCAATAATCTTTAGTGACTCACAGAGAAAGTGCATAAAGAGAGGCAAAAGATTGAAAATACACAAAAGGAGCACATGGTTGCCAAGATAGGTAGCATAGAGAAGACCTAATTTACTTGTTGATAACGTTTGTCCTCCATATGGCTGCATGGACTCCTGGCCAGGCTTCCTGTACGCCCATCTTAGCAACTGAATGGTGGACAGACTATTTGGTCATGTGTCTTTGTGTTTCTGAGTATGGGGTCTGAATAGCTGAACTGTGTTGGGTTTTGGCTTTTTGTGGTGTTTTTTTTTTTTTTTTAATAAAGTGAGCTCCCTCTCATTGTAGTTCCAATACAGAGAAAACACTTGTAACCTGCTTATGGAATATCTGCTCAGAAAGGAATAGTCTTAAGGGCTGAAATGTGTGTGAAACTGTTTCCCACTTTGTTAATGTTTGAAATGTCAGAGTTTAATTTCTTTTGGAATTGAAATTTAATTTGTGTCTTTTAAAACAAATGAACCAAAACAAAACAAACCTGGAAAAGACAATGGAAAACCATTTACCATTGGTTAGTGAAATCTAAGACTGTTCCTCTCTTGGTAACAGCCTGCTGCCCTGTTACCATTGAATTAGTGGTGCAAGTTGAGTATCTTTAAAAATGTAGATCTAAATTGTTTGAGAAGGTGAGGAATATAAGGTGATTAACCAACCCAAGACTATTTATTTGATTTATTTTTTTTCTGGTTGATATTTACGTGTTAAGTTGATATAGTCATTATTTGTGAATCCTTATTTATTTGCATGTTTTAATGGACTAATCAATAAAATTAAGTGGAAGAGTTGTCCTGCAGGAATTTCATTAGTACACCCTCTTGAAAACTTGTTGAAATTCCCCTTCAGGTGTTGGTAATGCTGACAGTGTGCTGCAATGCATGCAACGTTTTATCTATGAGGCAAAGAGTTTAATGCTTTTGTGTGGATTTTTAACACTTTTGTCAGGAAGGACCATTGAGACCTGTGCTTGAATGTATTGATCTTGTCAGTAGTGAGGATGAAGAACCTAACAGCAGTTCTTATGCTCATGTGAGTATGTTGCAATGTATCTCGGGACTTCTTGGTTGAATAAAATAAGCTTCCTGTATTTCTTTCCCATAAGTTACTCTTCACGAAAAAATTGTTAGAGGTCTTTTTATCAAGTAATAAATAAACCATCATTCAAGTCTCTTGGTTTTCTGGGGATTTTTTTTTTTACCTACTGTTGAGTAGAAGGCAAGAATACCAAAGCTTTGCTTTTTTCCAGAACCATTTTTTCCCTTCCTGAAATGGACTTAGAACTCTTATTTGGCTTTCAGTGCTTTTAGCAGATGGGACAAAGAGAAGAAAAATGTCACTTTACAAGTGACCTCAGAAGTTAGTGTGTCCAGTCTCTAGCCTGCAAATGTATCTGGCCTACTCCCAGGCCTTTTCCTCCTAAAATGACTTGTTGGGAGCAGTTTTTAGGTTGAAGGACCTTATTCTGATAACACTCTGGTCTTAACTCGGCTTCATTCTTCATAATCCCTTCTAAGAATGAATGAGTCAGAAGCAGGCTGGTCATTTCAGGTGTCCTCTAAGCATATTGTGCCTACTCTACAGGGTCTTTGAGAGGGACAGTGACTCAGAGTAACTCTAGTAGCTGATTTTGGTGCCTTGAGTCATCACTTCTGTTCTCCAGTGTCGCAGCAGGGGGTGTGTGTAATAAACCTAGTTCTTAAGGAAAGGTGGGTCTTCTGTATGTGTGCAGGCTGACTCTGCAGTGATGATTGCTAGAGCTGATCGTGTAGCAGGAGCAAACTACAGCGTATAGCCTATTGTTCATGCTAGAAAAAGCTAATGATCTCCCTTTCTGAAGATTCTGGGCAATCTTTTCTTAGAGCAAGAATGATATCACTTCTCAGTTTTTCAGCTGGGCCTTTAGGACTTGTGTTTACCTACTTAGAAGAATTTACTTATTTTTTTAATTTATTGGAGACTTCTAGGACATGCAGCACAATCATTTATGGCCCTTCTTGTGCTTTGGTGAGGCAAACGTTGATGTAAAATTGCCTTGAATGTGTAGGTGGATGGCCCCTGTTTTGTATGTTTATTTAACAGAAGTTACAGATCCTGGTAAACAGAAGGAGAAAACTAGCAAGGTAGATCATGGAACTTTAGGATCAGAGTATCTGTACTGAATTATGCCCTGATGCTTGGTTGTCACTTTTTACCATATTAATGCCTGTTAACTAACAATTATCAAATAGAAGTTTTTACCTTTTCCATTGTAGAGAACTACTAAGCGTAAAGATTACGTTGACTATCAGAAAGAACGAGTTGCGTCAACTTTGGATCGGCTGGCACGCCATGTTGAAGTAGAGAAACAACAAAAAGAACAGAAAAACAAAGCCTTTAAGGTATCGGAGGTACTTTGTTTTGGTAGGCTTGCATGATACAGGCCTTGTAGTCACAAGTCTGTGTGTTTTCACTACTAAGTAAATAAAAAGAATTGTAAGCCAGACCTGGAACCAGCAACTAGAGATTTTTGTTTCTAGGGCATTGTTTGAAAGACAATATGGACTTAGTCTCTTCAACTTTTACTTTAACTGAGTAAATTGCTAGTTTTATTGCAGTTCCTAAGGGGGGAAAAAGGCCAACAAACTAACTTCGTGCAAGCCAATGGTAAAAACTTGTTCTCTTGTTTGTATATATAGCAGAGGGACCTTAACGCCAATTATTCTGGTTAAATAATTGAAAAATAACTGTTGTTTGTGATAATTGTTATCACCAACATGCACCAAGTTTGGTTATTTACCTGCTTTTGTCTAAGATTTTTGGGGAGCTGTTTGCTATGTCTATAAGTCTTTAAATCAGGTAATATTTTATAATGGGATAAAATTTTCTATATGTAAAGCATAATTTAAAAGTTGAATCCTATTAATTGTTTGTGCCGCTATTTGAAAGGCATGGATTTTAAATTTTTCTTAGAAACTGTGAGGTGCAGTCAAAAGGCTTAAGAGTGGGGCTGCTATGTGTGGGACCTGGACAACTTGAAGGAATGGGTTTACAAGAACCTCATGAAATCCAACAGATTTGGGACAAGTGCAAATCCAGTATTGGTGGAATATGCTGACTTTCCAGACTGAATTTCTGAATGCTGTTAATGGCATTTAAAGTCACATAATTATCCTATAATTACAGCTTGTAATTATAGGATTACCATAGCTATGGTATAGCTTACCATAGACTATGCAACTGTAATAAACAGAGTAAAAGGCCGTTTGGTATAGTCTAAGGTGGCCTTGAAGTCCAGAAGCCTACATCCTTTTCCTCCACTTAGAATTTGGCAACCTGTTAATGTCTATATATGCAGTTTTTCAACTGTAAAGTGGAGTCTGAGAATGGAGGTTAAAACAATCTTTTTGGTAATGATGAATATTTTCCTGCTTGGCAACTCTTCACTCCTCATCAGGTAACGCAATCCGCACAATTAAAATCACTGTTCAAAGTGAAATTGCCAATTCTTTTTTTTTTTTTTGCACCTCAGCAGTGGAACAGATGGGCTCTTTGTTTTTTTTAAATTCCATAATTATTTGTTTCTTTTTACTATCTTAACCTTAAAAATCATCTTCTGTTTTGTATGTGCTTCAGAAACTTAAGTAGGTGTGGTAAAAATAAAAGCTACAGCTTAGATCAATTAATTTATGTAGGGCACAAAAATTAGTAGTATTTTTAAACTTTTTTTATTGCTGTTACATTTTATCTTTATTGTGTTATGTAGAAGTCAGTGAGGTTGTAAGGGGTTTTTTTTCCCCCCTTAGATTTTTGTGGTGTGTGTTGTGTTGTTTTTTTTTCCCCTATAGGTTTTGACAGACCTACATGCAAGTTTTGGTATACATAATTAATTTTGAATAATTATTGTTTTCAATTATTGTTTATTATTTTTTGATTATTTATTTGATTGCTATCTTGACTGTGTTTTACCCTTCAGGAGAAAGTTGATTCTCAATATGCTCATGGGTTGCAAGAACTAGAATTTATTCGGGAACGCAGTGACACAGAAGCTGCAAGATTATGTGTGGACCAGTGGTTAAAAATGCCAGGTAAGAATAAAAAACTAAGTTTTGATTATAGGTTTTCAAAGTCCTGCATTTCCAAATACAGCGTCTGATAATTGCATTGAGCAATACTGATGTTGAGCTTGCATGTGCCTCTTATGCATAGCCAAATCTTACAATATTAACTTTGCTAGAGTGTGGCATCTGAAAGTTCTCATACACTTACTTCCATAAAAGCTATTCTTCTAATGTTTGGCTGCTTATAAAACTTAATACGCAAAGTCTAAGAACCACTAAGGCAATGTTAACTACTTATAAGCAAAGTTGCTAGAGGGAAAAGTATTACTGCTGTTCAGGAAAATGTCTACATAAGTAAGGATAATCTCAGGATGTTCAATCAATTTAAAATAGGAGGACCTGGAGGAAGGGTGTGAAAGTGTTTGAAAAGTAATCCTACTAGGGATTGAAGAGACAGGTTCTTCAACTGGAAGAGCAGATTTACCATAGTAGGATTGCATTACAGTGCATTATTAGCTTGCTTTTAAGAATCAATATAACTTGATTTTTTAAAATGCTTTAGGGCCTTATTTTTGTTTGCTTTCTTAAGCCTCTGTAATTCAGATTCTGGTTACGTACCTTGTTTTCTAACAGGTCTCAAACCAGACACCGTTAACAGTGGAAAAAGAAGTATTTGTAAGAGAGCACGTCAGACGCAAGTCACCAGCAGTCCCATATCTTGTCCTGTGATGCATTGCAACAGAGAGTTTGATAATAGACCTCTTCTCCTAGGTCACCTTCAAAGGTAAGGACATAGTGCAAGAGTTCAGTGCAAGAAGTAATAATGAAAGAATATGCTTGAACTTAGGACATCAGCATCAAGTCTACTTTAAATTGCATATAATGACAATTCTTTTTGGAGAGCAGATGAATATGTCACAGATTTTTTGTATAGATGATGTGATGAACTTCCTAGTTGGTTGGGGATTTTTTAATTCAGAATTTACTCTTTTCCTCTTGTTAAGCATTTTTAAAAATATCTAGGTGTTTTGAGAAACAAGATTTCTGTTCTCCAGTTCTGTTGTGTTGGGTTTTTTAATCCGAATTTGAAAAAGAGCAGAAGGCTAAGGTATACAACTGGATGGTAAGATTAAAAAAGATGCTGTTAACAAAGGGAAAGAGCACAAAATAGCTATAGGCCAGGCATCTGTTCGTAGCTGATGATTGCTAGTCAGCACTGTGTCTGGGGTCAGTTGCAGCATATACTGCCTTTTAACTTGTGAATGTGTCGTGGGACAGATGGTAAGGAGGAAAGTGAAGGGGATTATTGTGGGTTAACCCCGATAGGCAGCTCAGCCCCACACAGCTGCTCGCTCACTCACCCTATGGCATGGGGAAGAGAACTGAAAGAGTGAAAATGAGAAAACGCTGGGCTGAGGTAAAAACAGTTTAAGTAAAAGCTGTGCACTCAAGCAAAGCAAAATAAGGAATTTCTGTCGATGGGCAGGGCTTTATCATTCATAATGGTTACTTGGGAAGACAAATTCCATCACCCTGAACATCCCCTTGTTCCCCCTCCTTCACTCACCTTTTATTGCTAAGCATGATGTCGTATGGTATGAGATTCATTTGGTCAGTTGAGGTCATCTGTCCTGGCTATGTCCCCTCCCAGTCGCTTGCCTACTTGCTCATGGGTCAGTCAGAAAAACAGAGGAGACCTTGACACTGCAAACACTGCTCAGCAATTGCTAAGACAACCCTGTGCTATCAACACTGTTGTTCATAAATCCAAAACACAGCACTGTAGAAGCTGCTGGGAGGAAAATTAACTCCATTCCAACCAGAACTAGTGCAGGGAGGTAAAAATAATTGTTTTAAAAAAATCTGTCTGTAGGAAAGAAACTTTACTAGTTCTCTTGCTCTTAAAAACAGTATGATTCCTCTGCAAAGTTGTCATTAAAACAGGTAAGCTGTAGGGAGAATCACCGCTGTACAGGATACTTCAGTTGATACAGTTAATCATAGGGGAAGTGAGGAATTCTATGGTTTAGGTTGATTTGACAGGTTTTTGTCCAACAGCTTCAAGAGACGTAACTTTTCCCATTTAAAAAAAATAATTGACTATTTAGAGGGGACTAGTTTGTTAACTATTTCTTCCTCTCCAGGTTTGATCATTCTCCTTGTGACCCAACAGTCACATTACACGGACCCCCAAATAATGCTGTTGCCTGTGTGATATGCTGCAAAAGATTTTCAACTTCTCAGCAGTACAGTGATCATCTTTTATCTAAGGCAAGATCCTAAGGATAAGTAACTCGCCTGAGTGAATGTAGGAGAGGGTTTTCAAGACTTAATTATGCGCTGATTTTTGTTTCGTCCTTTTAGCCCTCTTTCTCTCCCATCCCTTTCTTTAGTCTTCAAGGTAGTGTGGGTTTTTTCTTATTCTGCTGTTTCAAACTCCTGGTGTTTCCTGGCAGTATTCCTACTAGATCTGACCATTAGGTTGTACTTTTGAGAAGACTGTAGTTTCTGTTTTGAGCCTCTTGTCCCTCTGTTTATGCTGTGAAAAGGTATTCCCCTTTTTTGCTTCTCCATAACTAGAAAAGATAAAGGCAAGAAGTTCAGGTGAAATAAGTGATGGTAAAGAGAAGCAGCAGAAAGGAGATGGGAAGAAAAAGACAACAGAATAATAAAATTAACTGGAGTGATTCAGATGCAACAGTTTCTTTTGTTCCAAGTCTTTAACAGATGTGTTTGCTGCTACTCACTAGTTAACTTATAGAAGGGAAAAGAATAATCTAGCATTTGAGTTTGAATTTGATTCCCCGCTAATGATATTTGCTTTTTTTGTTCCTCACTACCTCTACTCTTTGCACCTCTTTTTTTTTCCCTTCTGTTCATAACTTACCACTGTAAAACATCTGTTCAATGACAGATGCTCAGGTGTTGTCTTCAGGGTGTGTGGCTTTATTTAAGCAGTCTGGTGTTGAATTGGATAACGGGTAGCAGTTTTGAAGTTTAATGATTTAATAACAAATACTGTTGTGTACCCACTTAGTGCCCGGAAGCTGTGTCAAATTCAGGGAAAGCTTTAGATATTCTAAAAATCAGACTACTTTTAGCTAGTAGGAGTAACTCCTGATGCATAGTCATATCTCAGTCTTGAAAGATCGTATCATAGTTCACCCCTGCTGCTTTTTTCTCCTGCTTCCAAGTTGTGTGTTTGTGGTGTGCCCAGGGCTGTTAGCATGAGTTACAGACAATTTTGGTGAAATAGATTGGCTCTTGCAACAGGCAAGAAGATGGGTTTATTTTGAAGTGGAAGGATGGGGAGGTAATCCTAAAGAAAACATAAGCATGTCATAAAGACCTTTTTTTTTGAGTGACATATGAAAGGAGTAAGGGAAAATGTCAGAAGCCAAAGCTAAAGGATTTTTTGCCCTGAAAGCAGAGATCTGAATTTGATGTACAAGGCAAAGGGGATGGAAAAAGTTGACTTCAATGAGTCATGGGTCTCTTGGGCTACTCTAAGGAGCAGCATTTTGAGATGTTGGAGGTTAACAAGATTAGGGAAGAACCAACATGAGGATAAACAGCTGCTTTAGTGACAGAAGGAGCTTTTTCTATGAGCACGGGTAAAGGGACTACCTAAGAATTGGTGGAGCCCATAGTTCCTGAGAAAGGTCGTTGCTCCCAGTGGTGTAAGAAGGGAATGGAAAAGTTGCCAGTGGTTTAACCCCAGCCAGCACCTAAGCACCACACAGCTACTCACTCACTCTTCCCTGGCAGGGTGGAGGAGACAGTCTTAAAAGGGAGAAACCTCATGGATTGAGATAAAGACAGTTTAATAGGTAAAGCTAAAGCTATGCAAGCAAAGCAGAACAAGGAATTAATTCACTATTTTCCATCCACAGGCAGGTGTTCAGCCATCCCCAGGAAAGCAGGGCTCCATCATGTGTAATGGTTACTTGGGAAGACAGACATCATCACGCCAAATATCCCCCCTTTCTCCTTCTCCTTTCCTTAGCTTTATATGCTGAGCATGACATCATATGGTATGGAATATCCCTTTGGTCAGCTGGGCTCAGCTGTCCTGGCTGTGTCCCCTTCAAACTTCTTGTGCACCCACAGCCTACTCCCTGGTGGGGGGGTGGTGGTGTGAGAAGCATAAAAGGCCTTGGCTCTGTGTGAGCACTGCTCAGCAGTAACTAAAACATCTCTTTGTTATCAACAGAGTTTTTGGCACAAATCTAAAACATAGTCCTGTGCTAGCTGCTATGAAGAAAATTAACTGTATCCCAGCTGAAACCAGTACACCAATGTAGTAAGGATGAGTAGCTTAATTTGACAATGGCAGTTGGGCCCATCCGTTGTCTCACAAGCTGTAGCACATAGGGGTAAGCTGTAGATAAACACATAAGTAGTAGCTGAAAATACTACCACAGAAGCAAGAAATATGGAAGGACATGAGGAGAACTGGGACTGGTTTCTTGGGTTTAATATTTTTCCTGACTAGATCATTTTCTCTTCCAGCTAAATGAAAATGATGGACATAAAAAAGATCTCCCTCCACAGCACATTCAGTGTTTTGCATGCCCAGACTGCTTCCTCCTTTTCACCAGAAGAGACGAATGCTTGCAGCATATGTCAGGGAAGAACCACTTCCTCCATGTTTCTAAATCAAGTGGTATGTGGCTATTAAGTGTACTGCTTTTCATTTCTTCTGATAATTGATCCTTATATGAAGTGACTTACATTTTTCTGCTCTGTATAAAGCTTAAGGTTTTTAAGGTTGCTTTTAATGGCTTCTTGTTTTTTCTTTTAACGTTTTAAATGTGACACAGTTCTAAGGAGATGCTTTGAAATTTGTGGGGTTTTTTTTGTGTAGAAATGATTCCTCCATCACAGCTGCTGTGATGAGAAGCAGACTTTCCTTTATCTCCATGCTGTCAGGTCTCTCATACAGGCGTCTCACCCTCCAGTGACACTGTGCAACTACTGTCCTAAATAAATCTACATTTAGCATGTTGATAGGAACTCAGACCAAAACACATATATTTCTTTTCCAGTTCCAGACAGTGTCCGTGATGTTCCTTCCCCTTACTGTACTGTCTGAATTCTATTTTTCATGTTGGTGTCCTTGGCATTCCTGATGGGAAAAGACCTATGAAGGTTTCTTTTCTCTGTAATTGCAAATTTAGTCTACTTGGCTGGAACAGCGCTGCTGGTCTGATGCCTTGCACTGGCAGCATTGCTACTGAAGGCTAAAATACTGGTTATGCTGTGAGCTGGTAACAGCCTCAACAGTACTTACTAGATCCCAGAGCAGCGCTCTCTCTGATTCTGGTCTTTGAAAACAAGGTTAATGACCATCATAGCTGTATTGACTTTTTAGCTTTGACATAAGCAATAGGCATTAAAGCATCTACTTTAATGTTAGGTAAACGGCTGGAACAGATGAGGTACAGATGGAATTGACTTCCTATTCAAGAAGCTGCCATATTTTAGATAGGGTTATCCTGAAAGCTACACTATGTGGTGAAAAGGATTGCTACAGTTATGAAGATGAGAAGTAACTATATCTTCTGCCCTTCCCCAGAGTGGCTGCAGTAAACAGTAAAGACAGGCTTCTAAGTAATCATAGAATCACTAAGGTTGGAAAGGACCTCTGAGATCATCAAGTCCAACCGTCAACCTAACACCACCATGCCTGCTAGAATCTTCCTGCAGATCCAGTCATTACGGCTGTCTTCCTGGAAGTGGCATGGATCAGCTGCACAGTTCTGAGTTCTCTTCTGTATTGTAAAGCTAGTGTGTTCTTATTCTCAAATAGGTTGTTAATTTTGAATGTGCTGACTGTAGATGCCTTTATAATCAGGCCGTAGGTTTTAAAGATTACTGGTGAGCTATTGCTTTGAAAAGATTAAAAGCACAAAATAGTGTTTTCTTTAGCGATGGATAGCATGTAGCTCAGAACAAGAAAAGGAAGTGCTCCATTTTTTCATTTGCATTGGTGGGTCTTCATGATTAATATCAGCGTGGTCTGTAAGGTCTGGCAGTGAAGTCAGTTGAAAGGCATAACCTCAAATTACTGCCTGCTGATCATTACATCTTACTAAACAAAAAATTCAAAGAGAATTTGCCTCCTAATATGCAGAACATTAACAGCAATATGGAGTTCTCTTTTTAATGGAAATTTTTTTACTCTGCTGGTGTCTGGAGTTAGTCATGGAGTATGTACTTGGAACAAGTCCTGCACATAAAAATTTAAGAAGAATTTACATTTAGGATAGGAAAGAGAAACGGTCAGAATATGTGAAAACTTGTTAAATGAATTGTATACTTTTTTTTGAACACACTATGTATGTACACTTAAACAAAAGTGTACATACCATGAGTAGACAGGTGGTGATAGATGGAGGGTGAGAAGGTCAATAAGAAGGTCAATCTCTTCCTAAAAGAGATCTCACCTGACCTTGTAGAAGGAAGGAAGGGGCAGTAGAGTCAGTCACTGAGTGTGGGGAAAAACAACATGCAAGGAGACTCATGTATAGGATAGTTCAAATAATTTAAACAGTTAATGCAATTTTACTTAAAGCTTCCATTGCACAATTACTGTGGCCCAGGTGACCCATGGTAACCTGCTTACTGAACCCTGTGACAAATTAGTACAATTGTAGCTGTCACCTGAGAGCTGAAACATTATGAAAGACCTCTTTAACTTGTGGGTGCGCTTTCTGCCATTCCATGTTACAGATGAAATGAAGGCTGGCCTTCCTCTACCGTTCCCATCCTATGCAAAGAACCTTCTTATCTCTCTGTGCAAAGAAGTCCCTTTCCAAGTGAAGTGTATATCCTGCTACCGGGTACTACGCTCGCATATGGAATTAACGGCTCATTTCAGGTTTGTAAGAGACAGCTGTCTTACAATGTGAACATCCATAGATGGTTAACAGATAGGCAGGTGTGTTCTTAGTGGATTTCAGGACATCTAGGACCCCTTTGAATGTTGACTTTCTGAGTAAACTATCCAAAAGACTGCCCCTTTTCCATGTCTTTTCCCCACCTTACCCGACACAATCCACTGCAGAATGCTGATTGATGTCTATATCCTTTTTGTTACTTTCTGTAACGGAACAGAACTTGGTCTTTGCACTATTTCCAAGTTCTCAGCATTTGATTTCTAAAATGTACTGAGTCAACATCCAAGTGCTGATTTTAGAAATTAGCACCTAATTCCCTTTAAAGTGCGAAGACTAGATAGGCGTTGCCTGTATTTGTTGAGAAGCTAGCAGGTGCGTTAAGGTATACAGAGGATGCTGTTTCCCCACACTAACTGCTGTAGCTACTGTGTGATATTTCAAAGTACATCTGAAAGTTCAGGAATGTTTCAGGTTATGATATAACTTTTTTTCCATTCTAGAACACGTTGTCGTAATTCTGGGCCCGTGGCAGTGTCAAAGAAGAGCATCTCCCAAGTTGCAGAGATATTTAAAACAAAAGGTTACTGTGAGAACTGCGATGAACTGTTTGCTGATGAGCATCAGATCACCCAGCATAAGCAAACCACTCAACATAATGTAAAAGTTCTTACTACAATGGAAGAGTCCATCTTGATGTTCTGTCATATCAATAGAAAAAATAAGTCTCATTGGTGTGATATTGTGGATCGGTCAAGACTACTGCTTAAAAGACATTTGTCTTCGAATGAGTCTACCAGTGAAAGGGGGTCTACTCCCTCAAAACGGAAGAGCGATTTAAGGGTTAAAAATGAAGATCGTGCAGCAAACCAAAGTCAAGGTACTGAAGCTTGCAAAGTAAAAGCCTGGTTTTGTGAATGTCTTCAAAAGTTTTTTACCGAAGAGTCAGTAGAAAAGCACATTTTATCAGCAAATAGGATCTGTCACAAGTGTGCTGTCTGTGGAAAGCTTGCTGAAAATTCAAGCATTATCCGCCTACATATGAGTCGATTCCATGGGGGAGCGCACTTGAATAATTTTCTTCTCTGGTGTAGAGCATGTTCTGTAGATATCAGAGAAGAGGATATTATGGGACATGTGACTGAATGTCATGGTGGGCACAGTTACTATTATGAGCAAGAAGCTCTGGAAGATGAACCTATGCCATCCGCTTCTGATGCGGTGTGTGTTTCTGCAGGTGAAAGGAAAGATGGCATTCCTAGCCCTATGGAACTCTCCCCTGAAAAAGGTCCTGTTTTGGGAAAATGGCAATGCCGCATTTGTGAGGAGATGTTTGAATCTGAAGAGAGCGTTAAACAACATTGCATGTCCTTGGAAAGCCATGCATTTCACAGATACAGCTGTGGCTTGTGCAGAAATCACTTTCGGAAAGTAGGGACGCTACAGCGACACTTCCAAGAGCATAACAACCAGGAGATACAGACCAAATACTTCTGTGGCCTTTGTGGTAATCTCTTCTTTGAAACAGAAGAAGAATTTCTAATCCATTATAAGGAGATTCATAGCATGGACTATGCATTTGTGCCTGAGCAGATGGAAGTATCAATAAAAAAAGAGGAAGACTTTGTCCCAGTAGAAAAAGGAGACCTTTTAACGTGTGGTTGCCGGACAACTTACATCTCCAGAATAAACAGGAGGAATGATTATATGAATTGTCGGAAAGCCATGCTGCAAAAAGGAAACTTATGGTTTCGATGCTGCTCCTGCTCTGCAACTGCACAGAACTTTGCTGATTTGAACAGTCATCTCGACAGTCACACACCAGCGAAACACAAGGAAGAAATGTATGTTGTTAGATGTGCTGCATGTAACAAAAACTTTGACAATCTTCAGAGCGCACATCAACACTATCATATGAAACACTGCTTCTTGCAGAAACCTGATCTATCAAGTCTTGCATCAGAATCAGAAAATACAGTATTCAAGTTCACAGCAAGTGGGGCTTCTGTGGACAAAAAACCCCACAAACTAAAATGTAAAGCATCTCCATCCAAGAGATCAGAGTTATCTCCTCTGCAGGGACCAATACAGGGAAAGAAAGAAAAAAAAGAGAACTCGGCACACTCTGAAGAACCTGGTGATGGTTTGTAGAATTTTTTTTAAACATTAGAAAAATAATTCTTGTCTTTAACACACTCTGTTCAACTGTCAAGAAAAGTATGTAGCATACCATTTTCCTACTTTCAGTCTCTAAATCAGCTCAGAATTGAGTAGTTATTTCTCAAAGCTGCGTTTTTAAATTCTTGGTATTTGAATTTCCAGAACTTGGATGTAACAGTTTATTGCTATATGCCATGTGGATGAAGTCTTAAAAAAAAAAACCCAAAAAGTAGGCAGAGAGAAGTAGGTAAGAGAACCCTGAGACTTAAACATTTAATTTTCAAATTAGCTGGGAGCATAATTTGGTGTTAAAAGCAGAAGGACAATCAAAAATCCCAAACGGAGATCGCTGGGAAATGTAAAAGGGGTCTGTAATACACACGCATTCAAGAGAAACCTGCCTCTCTTGTATGTAGAAATATTTATGCGCCTGGTAGTGCTTTCTGTGTGGGCAGTCCTGTTATAACACAATCTTCTCAGTTTCCTTTAGCTTGCCAAAAATAACGTTGGTTGAGAGTTTATATTTTTGGTATGTTATAGGCTTTTTCCTTGAGCTTGTGAATACTTTTTTTAAGTTCACATCACTTCTAAGAATGACATCAAGAATGCAGAAGGTGTAGCTTGTTCAAAAATTGGAAGTGTTTTTAATTACTCGTGGTGTCATAATGCTTTTGATTAAAAGGTTTTGTGTTAGATATACAGCAAAAAGTATGTCTCTAAACATTTTACATGTTTTTATGCATGTAAGCAATTAAGTTTCAGAGAGACTTGCCACAGTAGGGTGTGTGCACTTGATTATTAAGTGGACTATTAAAATTCTTTTGTGCAGGACAACAGCTTTCTATGCCGACCACAAAACTATCCAGCTGTACACCATCGTATTGCTAGATTCTGCTTGCTTCTGATTTGTGCGTTACTAAATGCTACTTCAGTTGATGTAAAAACAAGGCAATTGCCAAGTAGGATCGTGTTTTGTAACTTCTAGCTTATGGAGAAGTTGAATACATGAATTTTCAAAAGCATATCTAAGAAGTCGATGTGTGTTGGTTGGGCAGAAAGTCAGGTGAAATTTAAATGTGTCCTTTTATCCCATTGAAGATGAACTTCCTGATCTTGACTACCTGAGTACTATGACTCACATTGTGTTGGTGGATCTGGACAACTGGGGAAGCTTATTCACGCAACTGCCAGCTAACCTGAACCAAGGGACGTTTATCTGGGGCTTTCAAGGTAAGAAGCAGTTGAAGAAGATAGGAAGATAAGATTAACAAGTCTGCACAAATATTTGAGCAGAAATGCTTTGAATCAGAGCATTTGAATTCACTCTGAATCTTCAGAGTGAAGAACAGGAACAAGCAACCATTAGGGCTGCTTAAGGCACGAAGTGATGAGCACTGTGTAATAGAAATGTTCTTGAACTTTTCAAGCTCACTCTTAACCACCTCTGCTCTTACTATTCCTTGTAGAACTTTAAACACTTAGAAGTGTTTCTGGCTTCCCTGCTGAACTTGCCTAGGCTGAATCATGCTAGGTTTTCATAATTGTTAAGACATCAGTAATACATTATTTTCTTTTGAACTCAAAGTCTTTGTCACAATGTTCATTTGCTTCTTCGTTCCAAAAGGCATGATTTTACTCTCTTGTACTTGAATTTTGTTCTGTTGTCTGGCTTTGCTTCTTAAGGATGTCCCTGGTCATCCTGTACATCAATAAGTATGTCTCGCATCTGGGAGATACTCGTAGTGGCACAAAGTGGTTGATGGAACTCAGTTGTTACGGGTTTCCAAGAAAACTTCTTGCAAAGTCTACCTTACCTGACTATTCTTGAACCAACTTCTTGACCACCTGGTGCTTTTTCTACCGGTTTTCTTGCTATCTTCCTTCATAATTATTTTGCCTGTGGTACACTGAATACTTCAGTAAAGTCTAGATAATACATATTTTGAAACTATCCCTTGCCTGAAACGTAGACATTGTCTTAACAAACTTGCAGGAACTGTCCGCCGTGCATAACACTTACTAAATACCACTGCAATGTACTTCTGTACTTAATGTTCTTGATAATCTCTTCCTTTAAAAGATAATGAAGAACATACTGAAAGCTGAGGGTTTCCATGCTTCTGGGGTTGGACGGAAAGGACAGTAGATGCCTGAATCCTTCCTTTTTTTTTTTTTTTTCTTCTCTTTCCCTGTTAGAAACAGGTATTCATTCAGCTGATGAAGGCAGAGCAAGTATGTGTGTTAGGGTAAAGTGTAAGTTCTTCATTCAGCTGTGCTCCTGGATCTCAGGTATATTGTCTGATTGTTAGGAGTTCTGGTGACAAATCCTCTGGTATTCTCTATCAAAGGGGGTTATGCTCTTCAGTTTTGTGTTCTGCTCAGGTATTTCTTCTCTAGGGAACTGAGTATACCATCAGTAAGCTTGCAGACGACACCAAGCTGGGGGGAAGTGTCGATCTGCCAGAGGGTAGGATGGCTCTGCAGAGGGACCTGGACAGGTTGGATCGCTGG
>VWZZ01002684.1:4913-30944 GCA_013399095.1 Psophia crepitans
GGCTCCACGCTGCCACCACCGCCCTGGCCCAGCTGGCCCAGCACCCTGCGCTGGGCACCCCGCTCCTCACCCGCCACCTTGGCCTCCTCCTCGCCGGCCTCTGCCTGCTGGGCCATGGCCCTGCCGCCCTCAGTGAGGTCCGTGAGCTCTTGTTCCTTCCGCTCCCCCATCGCGGTCAGTGCCGGTGTGGGCGCCCAGTCCTGCCAAAGACGTGTCGGGGTTGCCCGCTGAGCCCGAGCCCGCTCCCCACGTTTCATGGCTGAGCCCGTGGCTGTGCTGGGCTCCTGCTCGCCGAGCCCTGCACCCTGTGCCCTCACCTCCGTGCGAGGGAAGATACGGGAGCCTGGCGAGGGGCTGGAGCGGCACCGGCACGTGGCAAGGACCGGCGGGTTTAGCACCTTGGCTGTCCTCACCACCCTGGGTTTGTTTTTTTCCAGGGTGTTTCGGAAGCGGAGCGAGCGCGGTGCCGGGAAGCCCTGCAGCACATCCTGGACCGCGTCTACCAGCCGCTGGCGGTGCGGGAGCTGCTCATCTTGCAGGGACGGCCCAAGCAGGTACTGGCAGCAGTGAGGCTGTACCGCCTGCGGTGCTGGGATCCCACACTCTCCGGGTTTCGTTGCTGCTCTCCTGGAAACGTTCTTACACCTTAAAAGCCAGCTTGGTGCAGCACCCCCATCCCCAAGCGCTGTGTGAACACCCCGGGCAGAGTTCCTGGACATGCATCACTTGCATGGCCACAGCTTGGGCCCCGCTGTGGGTGCATGTGAGCTTGGGGACTCCCCTCGCGGCAAGTGCCGCCTTGGTTTGGCAGTTCCATCTGCTGTTGCCTGCTGACCCTCTGGCTGGGGTCACACGCTGTTCCCCAGCGGGTGGAAGCCGGCTGTCCCGTGCACGAGGGCTGCGGAGGGTCTGCGCGAGGCACTTGTGCGGGGCAGCACTTTTGGCGTGTGCTGTGGTTCTTCCATGTAAAAGCAATGGTCTCCTGGTTAAACAAAACCTGGGCTGATGTTTGAACAACACCCTTAAAAACGGGTTTCAACTGGTGAGCGCTGAAGTGGTCAAGCAGTTGGACTGGATGATCACTGGAGGTTCCTTCCAGCTGGAAGTATTCCATTTATTCTGTCCCCCGAGTGCAACGGTGCCAACCTGCCTCCTCGGGCTGGCGGAGTCTGCACCTCCATCCAAACCACTCGCTTTGTGGGTTCGCAGCCACCAGACAGCAGTCCTGGGGGATTGCTTTGCTCGACCGGGGATCCCGCAGCCCCATGTGCCGTGCTGGGTCCTGGCAGAGCTCACCGCTGTGGATCCCTTCCTGCACTGAACCCGACTCGTCCCCAAGCGCCCCATGTGCTGTTTAGTAACGAGGCAGTCGGGGCTGCTGCCTGACCCTGAGAGGCTCTAATTAAAGGAGGGAAGCTCTGTGTGAGGGGATGCTCCTGGGAAGGCTGGCCTCTCTCATTAAGCCCTAATTTGCTTTGTGCCACTGGCTGACGAAGTGATTTATTTAGAACCTGTCTCTGCCCTGTGCTCCTTGCTGGTTTCAAGCCCTGCAGGGCAGGGTGCTGGCTGTTTGCCTGTTAGCTGGGGGGGTTGCTCAGGAGTGTGCAGATCTGCTCCTTGTCCTGCTCCTTTGTTTTCTTTCAGGGTCCTCCCTCTCCCGGGGAAGAAACAAAGCCGGCCCTCGCGCGAGCTCCGGCGTGGCTGCGACGCCTTTGTGGTCAGCTGCTCTCAGAGAGGCTGATGAGACCCAGCGGAGTTCAGGCTGTGGTTCGGGGCGTCATGGAGGGAACGGGCGGTGAGTAGGGCGCTCTGATGCTGCTCTTGGCTTCCAGGGTGGCAGATTAAAAGAGCCTGTGACAATGTGTCTGAGACGTTTCATCCCCTGAGAGGCCCAGGAGAGACAGTGCCATCAGAGCGCTGAAATGGGAAACGGCTTTTGTCAGACCAAGCTGACGTTGTAACACTTGCACAGACTTTTCCCTGCTCCCCCCCTCGTGGAACTCCCAAACGATCAATGCTTTTAGTTGGGTACACTGTCATGTTTGAGGTCCAGACTGAAACTTCTGAACTCATTTCACCTGTTTGTGCCTCCATGTGTCACACCTCGTTTGCGTACGGAGCGCAGTTCATTCCGAGGAGCTGCGCTTGCGCTGGCTTGGTGGAGTGAGACCTGTCCTGCTCCAGGGCTCGGCAGTCTTCCTCCTCTGCTCTCCATTTCCTGCCAGGAAGGGAAACCGTTGCTCTCCAAAAGCTGAATCCCACGGTTTCTAGTGCCTCCTCTGACCAATACCAACCTGATGACACCATCCAAGCATGACCTCCCTCCACATTTTGGCTTGTACACTTACTTGTAGAAGTTGTTTTCCATTATCAAAGGTCTCAGACGGTAATTTTCCCCCTTCTGTCACAAAATTCAGGTGTCTCCTGAAAGATGCTTGGTTTAAAGAGAGTAATAAAAGCTGGAAATCCAGTTTTGGGCCAGCAGTCTGAGCTGATCTTGACTTTCTGCTGGTGTAGCAGGTGGCGCTGGTGCCGCAGCAGCAGCTGTGGACTGGAGAAAATGCGACGCGGTTGCAAAGATCCTGGCTTCCTGCCCGCAGCAATGCCTTTCCCTTGAGGACTACTACAGCCTGGTGTGCCCCCAGGTCGGTCCCTCGCTCCCTGCAGCGCGCTGGCTCTGCCGGCTTGGAGACTGTCGGTAATGTCGCTTCCGCTTGAGCGTGGCCTGGCTGGTGCTATGACAACGTGGAGGTGTGTTTGCTGCTGCTCTGGCAGTGGCATACCTTTCCAGCCTGCTCTTGAATTTTCCGTATTTGATTGAAACGTGGGAAAATGTTGCCTGATGGCACGAGCGGAGCTCTTGCTTCCAGCCTGTGGCTGTGGGAGTGGTGCAGGCTCGTGGTTTGAGCCCAGAAATGCATCCTGCCTCGATGTGTGTGCGGGAAGGAGACCGGCTTTTCCACATCTGGAATGTCGTGCCAGGTGTCCAGCAAAGCAGCGTACAGGAGACTCCTCAGTCTCCGCTGTTGGCTGCGAGAAGTCAGCCTGTCCCCACTTCCCGATGGGCTGCTGATCTTTGTTCCATTCCCGTGGACTTTCCTTCCAGATTCTGGACTTGCTGCGCATCCAGGACAAACAGACGGCGCGCCAGTTCCAGCGCGTGGCCACCACGACGCTGCTCACCATGGCGAAAGAGCACCCTCAGCTGGCAGAGAAGCACCTCCTCCAGCCCCTCCTGGCACCGCTCCTGCGCTGCTCCGAGGCAGCAGGTACCCGCCGGGCTCTGCCCAGCCCCGCGTCAGTCTGATTTTTCTTCTCGCTGATCTTTGTCTTCCCATCAGAATTTTCTCGGGCTGGTGGCCGGGCTGCTGAGCGTGCAAGCCCAGCTCTGTCAGTTGTGGACGTGTCTGTGCGGTTGGGTGCACCACAGTTCCTAGCACTTGAGTCAGATTATTATGGCGTAAGAGCCACGCAGTGGGGTTTCTGGCACTTGCTTTTTGGGACACTCTTCAGCCTGACGGTCTCCTCTGGGGCTTCTGAACGGAAAGCCATCGGTTCCCCACACGGACCAAAGAGCTCTCTGGGGAATAATCGATCAAGAAGTTGTGGTCTGCTTTGATTTGCTTGTAACCTTGCAGAGTTTACAACATGACAGTGATATTTAGGATCACTAACGAGGGCTCATCGGTTCCTGTGCTGCCCTGCTGGAGGGGAGGGTGGGCAAGAGAACTATCAAGGTGCTTTCTGGCGCTGGGCACGGCGGGGTTTTGCTGTTCTGCTGGAGACCCCTCAGTCCGTGGGGGTGCTGAGATTTCTGCCCTTCATTTGCAGAGCTCGCAGTGGAAGAGTTAGCAGCAGGGACTGTGCTGGTGACCGAGGCAGAGCTCAGCAGCTGTGTGGAAGATGTGCTCAAGGTACCGTGTCCGATTCGGGCCTGAGGGTAGGTGAGAAAACTTCCCTAAGAAGGAGCTGTTTTCAGACTTTATGAGCAGTTCACTGTGTGTCTCGGACCATGACAAAACCCAGCATCTCCTGCAGTCGTGGTGCTGAGGCAAGAGCTGTGCAGGATAACCTTGTACGCAGCGCTGCACTGGCAGGGCTGTCACGTTATGCGTGATACCAGAGGCACTGCCTGAATCCTTTCAAGCATTCTCACCCCAAAACGTTCTGCAAGGTGGCAGTGAGCTCTTCCTGCTTGGTTGTTGGGTTTTTTTCCCCACTGTCTTTCTGGTGTGTCAAAGTAAGAAGAGTCTGAGCAGTGGGCTGCTGGCCAGGAGGCTCTGTGGTGCTTTCCTGTCCGCTTTCTCTGTGAGCTGCAGCAAGACTTTCTGAGCATTGCTAAGTTGCACAGGACCATTGTGTCTGGGTGTGCTGTCAGAGCAGCTTCAGGACTCGGGCTGTGACCGTAGCACAGGTAAAGGAGAGCAGGCAGGTCCCAGCCAGGAGTACGGATGGCCCGAGGAAGGGTGGATCGCAGGGAATCCTGTCTGTGCCAAATCTTCGGAGAATGCTTGAGCTCTCCTCTCAGGCTGTCACTGGCCCACCATCCCTTAGTGCCTCCGTGCCTCAGTTTCCTGGCTGTAGGGTGTGGATAATATGGCTCATAAGGAGCCCAGTGTTACCTGTGTGGGAAGGAGAACCTGCTGGGAGCTGCTCTGCCTGCCTCCCAGGTCTGCAGAGGGCAGCCTGAGCCAGCGTGCTGGAGCTGGAAGCCTTTCTACAGCTCCTGCAGCGTTAACCCCGCACCGAGGGGTGGGCAGCAGCCAGCTCTTGCGCTGGGCCAAAACACTTCTGAATGAGTGACCTGGAAAAGAGGGCACGCGCGGTGCCGGCAAGCGTCTGGCCGTGCCAGACTGCTCAGCCCTGCAGCCTGGCAGGGCCCCGGCGCATCGCTCGGTGGATGGGCAGCCTGTTGGCAGCGAGGCATTTGCGGTGGGCGCGATGGGTCGAGCAGATCCGGTGCGGCTCCGAGGCTGCTGAGCTGTCGCCGGGGTGAAAAAGAGAGCGAGGGTGAGCTGGGAGGCAGCGCAGAGCTGTGGGGAAGGGTGGGATGGCTGGGGCGGCTATCCTGGTGGCTGCGGTAGGAAGCAGAGAGCGCGTGGGAATGGGTTGAGGAGGGTGGGCAGCAGCTCAGCCACAGGGGAAGCGCTGTTAGTGGCTGTGTCCTCCCCTCGGGTGTCCCAGAAACAGGGGGGACACTGCAGCTGGTCCCCGTTGGGTGTCCCCAGCGGGTCATCTTCCCCTGCTGATGCCTCACAGGGGGCTAAAGGCGTTATGGTCTGGTCCTGTTGGACAAGTAAGGTAAACTGATAAGTAAGGAAAAACGAGCAGCCTGTTTTGCAGGGACCGTTCTGAGCTGAACCCTGTGACACGTGGGTTCTCATGTGTGCGAAGTTAATTTTAAAACCGTGGGTGGATAAAATCCTTCAGCAGCTGCTGCTGGGTGTCCAGCCACCTCCTCTGCTGGCCTGCCCTGCCCTCCGGAGCCGCTCTTGGTGCAGGATGGTACCTGGAGGCGGCGGTGGGGCCTCAGAGCTGCTCTGCTGAAGCAGGAGGGGTCACACGCTGCAGCTCAGCAGCGTTCCCAGCCGTGATCAGGTTCTGAGGGATGGAGAGGTTTCAGGAAAACGGAAGGAAACTCAGATCTCCAAGGAGAAACGCTCTGGCTTTGTCAGTAACAGACCGCCTCCCATGTCAGAGGCAGTGTTGCGTGGGCAGGACGGTGCAGAGTTGGCACCGTTGGTGTCCCCCGCAGCAAGGGGCAGGGTGCTCAGCAGCGCCGAGCTTGGCTCTGGCGTTTGGGGGAGAGGTGGAGTCTGTTCCTGTGCTCCCTGTGAAGGAATGGGGCTTTCTGTGGAAGTCAGTCTTTGGAAACCTTCCCTCATGGCTCCTTTTCCTGCCATTCCCACCAGTATCACCAGTGCCACGCTGCAGGCTTCACTGCCTGCCCTGACAGCAGCCCAGTTTTCTGCTGCGCCTTCCAACCCATAAGGACATCTCCAGCCCAGGAATTCAATTTTAAGGAGCTGGTGACTTGCTTCCTGGCATGCCCCTAGGCAGGCTAAGCTCTTAAACACTGTGATTGTTGTAGTATTTTGCGTAGTAATGATCTGTTGTAACTAGCTGGCAGGCAGAGACCAGTCTGGAGGGCTGCTCTGTGGCTGCCATTCACAATGCGAGTGCTGGGGGAGCGTGGGGCGGATCCCTCCCTAATGGCATAGTGCTGGAGGCCTGACAGCAGCCAGATTAGCTACGGAGACTCCAGCCCCTGGATCTGGGGGGGGTGGGTGGGTTTCTTGCCTAGCAAGTGTCATTTGATGCTGAGTGAGAAACCATCCCTGGGGCTTCATCAGGGAGGCTTTGTGTACAAAAGGTTCCTGGTTAGGAAGAATGGCTCCAAGGGGATTAACGCAGGAAAAAAGGTCTGTTTGCATCAATGGAGCAGGACAGAACATTATCAGGACAATCTCCCTCTTACCTGAGTTGTCACACTACCTCCAGCAGGCAAAAGCTCTTTGGTCTGTCCCCGGGGCACTTCCAGCCCTGGAGCAGGGGGGGCTGCTCTCTGCTGCGGAGTCTGGAGGTGCGGGGAGTGCCCTGGTGCGAAGCGACAGTGTCCTCTGAGCGGGTAGTTCCCAGCTGACAGAGCTCCCTGTCCTTTGGAGAACTTGTGACAAGACTTTATTTTCCCCCCTTTTTTTAAAGCTAAAAGCTATGGAGGGAGATGGAGCCTGCTAAAAGGAGGACCTGAACACAGCAGCGCTGAGGAAACCCTGAGTCTGGCTGGGCGAGGCTTGGTATTTAGCCATTTTCTAGACTGAGAATTACGCTTTCCTGGCTTTGACTGAAAGCATCCTACCTTGCTTGTAGTTTCGGACGATTCCTTTAAAAGGATTCAAAAGGAAATGCAATGCCATAAGATTTCTGTGAGATTTTTTTTCCTGCGCTCTGTGGGCAGCAAGGTGGGACCCATGAGCTGGAAACGGTGGTGTGCCCGGAAAGGGGGTGCTGGTTTGTGGAGATGGAGGAGCGGAGCATGGCCCTGCAACCCAGTGCTCAGCTCCGTGCGCATCAGCCCAGCTGCCCTGTGAGGGACTGATCTCTGTATTTGAGATTTGGCTGCAGGTGTGGTATTTCCATGAAGATTTGCTAATTCCAGGGTGCCTGTTGTATCTCTGTAACGCAAGCCCTTGCCCCTAAGCTGCAGACTTCCTGAAGAGCTGGCTGCGTTGTTCCTGTAGCTTGGAGCTCTGCTGTGGTTAAGCAAATACTAGGAGAAAGATGGTGCTGAAGGCTGCTTTTAACACAGAATATGGCATGATCAGGGAAGACAGGCTCCAGACCGAAAGGAAGGGAGGCTGCGAACCCTCTGTCGTCCTCCCTGGCGGCAGCTGTGCTGCGCAGACGCGCTTTCTGTCCTTCCCGTTGCCTTCCCTCTGCTCCACGCAGGTGTTTGACTCTCCCCCCTGTGCCCTTCTCTCCGTAGGTGTATGTGGTTGGAAATGACAGCTCGAGCCTGCTGCTGGGATCCTTACAGTCAGTCCTGGGCGTGGTTTTTTCCCTCTATTCCTTCGCCAAGCAGAATGTGTCATACTTACGGTAAGAAAGGATTCTGCACAGCTTCTTCTGGGGTTTCATCTCCTCTGTTCTGCCCACCTCCAAAGGACGTGCTCTATATGGGCACGTACAGAAGCCGAGACCAGTTTTCTCACCCTGGAGAGCTCGCATTCAAAGCAGGCAGTACCGCAGGCACAGGCACGGTACGCGGCCTTACCGGCAGCCCTGTGCCTGAGGAAGCAGTTCTCGCGTCAGTGTTTTGTCTTCCCTGAAGCCGAAATGTTGGGCATAGAGGCCGGTGGGCCCCGCGGGAGCTTTGAGAGCGTGGGTGAGCTCTTAGCGCCTGCCTGGCAGCGAGGATTGGGATTGTCTGCAGACAGAGATGGTGACACTGGGACCTGGCTGGGTGTCGGAGGGATCTGTGCATCAGGGATGTAAAAACAGGATAAAAACTGGGTAAAAGAGCTTGGCCACTGGCTCTGGGAAGTACAGGATCATTCTTCCCTGATCTGGGGTAGAACCTGCCTCTCGGCAGCTGTCCCTCTGCCCAGATTCCCGTGACTGGTGTACGATGGTAAGCCCCAGGGGCGTCTGTCATGGTGACAGGGACAGCAGTGGCCTGTGCTGGCTGTCCTCTGTCCTCGCGGGCTGCCCCTGCGCCGCCCCGCCTGTGGGCCAGGCGAATACGCTCCCGGTGGGCTTATGCTACTGGCCTGTGAGTACTGGAGGCTTTCCCTGAAAGGTCTGTGTAGGCACGGCCTCTGCTATTACTAAAGACGTCGTTAATCACTTCAAAGAGTAGTGAGTGCTGCGGCAAGTTCGGAGAACAAGCCAAGTTAACACTGCTGCTGGGTGAACAGAATCACTGCTCCCTTCTCTCTGCAAAGGAATTTGGCAGGGGTAGCTAAAACCACAGCTGCCTGGAAGTGTTCGCGTTTCCAGACCCCTGGCACAGCACTTCTGCACCTCATTAACCTGCATCTTTCCTTGGCAGGGGTTTCCGTGCCACCTTCTGTGCTCGCCGTCTCCTTCCTCCTCTGCCTTGGCACAGCTGACAGCTCTGTGCTTTGTCACGTTGGTGTGAAGCGCCGGGCCTGGCGCGCTGAGGCTGCGTGGCAGCGGCTGTCCTTTGTACGGACACGCTGTTCGGGCAGCGCTCCCTTCCTCGCTGGGCTGAAACCTTCAGGGACCCAGATCCTTCCTTCAGGGACCCAGATCCTTCCATCTGGGAATGCCAGGAGGATGGGATGTGCTGCTGATCCCCTTGTGAACTCACACAAATGCCTTTGGCTGCCAGAGCTGTCAGCCCCGAGCGTCCTAAGGGGTGTCCGTAGCCGTTCCAGAGCACTCTCGTCTTTTCTCTCGTCCCCAGAGACGCCTGGTCCCGTTGCGGTGCTGGGGTGTGGCGGGCAGAGCAAGGTCACCACTGCTTTCTCTGTCCTTCCCAGCTCCCCGTGCCAGGAGATCCTGCTGTGGTTCTTGGAGAAATCGGAGCGAGAGGCGTCGCTGGCCGTGCTGGAAGGCTTCGCAGGGCTGAACAGCAGCGTGTGCTCCCTCCACCCGCGGTGCCGGTTCCGTGCGGGCAGTGAGGGTGGTGCCGCCATCGCAGTGGAGGAGACGGTCAGGTGAGTGGTGTTGGGGCAGCGGAGGGCAGTCCCCAGGCATCGTTCAGCACGTAGGGCTATTCACGGCACGCCTGGCAGAGAGCCCGGCCAGCCTGGGGCTGCCGGTGCCATCCCACTGTGGTCTGGTCCCCCCAGGGAGCTGGCTGGCTGCGCCGAGCTCGGGCCCGTGCTGCGTCCCCGCAGCCGTGGGTTTCCCCGTGCACGCTGCAGAGCTCTGACTTCCAGCCCTGAAAAGCAGCACGCTGTGTCTGAGCGTTAGCGTGCGCTCTGCCTGCTGTTCCTGTGTCCCACCTGCGGCCTGTCTGGGAACGGGACACGCTGGTTCAGCCCCAACACTCCCCAAATTCAACTTCCACCCTCCAGCCCGAGCCTGTCTCACGGCAGACCGTGGGGTGAGCGGAATCCCCCGCGCGCAGGTGGCACCGTCGCGGCGAGGACTCGAGCTGTGCCAGCGCTGCGGAGCCAGAGACTGAGCTCCCCTCCTGCTCGTGCAGATGGTCTCTACAAGTAGAGGCAGAGCGTGGCCATGCGGGGAATAAACTGCAGCCATTAGACTCCAGCCACGCAAACGGGGCCTGTTCAGCGGCGCGACATTTGGTTTCGAGAGGGGTAGCTGTTCCCTGGCAGGTGCGAGCCCCAGGCAGTGTTACCGAGCAGGGCGGGTGTGCAGGGGGCTGGGTGCGCCCGTAACAGAACCCTGTACAAATACCCTTCTCTTGGTTTCTTTGCAGTCTATTCCTGACCTGAATCCTGAATTAGAAAAACGTGTGCCCTGGGGTTCGCACTGGTTAAACTGGGTGTTACTCCTTAATGGCCATGGCTCTGCCCGTGTCCGTCCTACTCTTACGGTTACGACCCCGTGTGAATTAGCCAGCGGTCTTTATAGGGTGGCTGGATTAAATGTGTGTTACGCTCACAGTTTCTGTTAATGTTATTCCTTATTAATTAATAAACGGAGTGCGTGATCACGTAGACCAAATGAACTGACCAGTAGTTTGGCTCAGCTGCCTCCAGGCATCCACTCGGCGGCAGAGCTGGGAAGGAGGGTTTCCAAGAGAAGGCAGGCGCGAGATTTCACCTCGCTGCGGGGGGGCGTCTGGGCGCCTGCCTGTTGGTGACACAGTGACCTGTTTTAGTGACGAAGACGAGGCCCTTTACCAGAAGGTTTCCTTGGAGCAGTGCCATGTGGAGAACTTGGTGGAGCTCCTGTCTCACTGCCAGAAGAGTGGTCTAGCCGGAGATTTCTTCATCCGCTGCCTGCAGGTAAGGGCAGACAAGTCTCAGCTTGGGGCGTATCTGCGGGAACGGTTTCCCTGGGCCAAACAGATGACAAAGGGGACCGCGTGTCCCCGACATGTCTCAGGAGCACCAAGCCAGGGTATGGCATGCGGCAGAGCAGTCCAGGAGAGGGCAGCAGCCCTGGTCCCGGAAGGGGTTAGCTCTCCTTCCCCCGGCTCTTTGGACAGCAGGAGCGGGTCTGAAGTGTAACATGTGTTTGAGGCTGTGACTAACCCCTGTTGGTTCCTGCTCAGAACCTCCGCTCTGAGCCTTGCCCGGGCTGCGCTTTCTGGGCCCTTGCTGGCAGGTGGAGCCCCAGCCTGGGGTCCCACAGGGGTTTGCAGTGTCCTGGGTGTAGGGATGCTGCTGCGACATGGGTGGGACCCCCAGGAGCCATGGGCAGCTCTCAGACACCTTTGTGAGGTACTGAGTGGAAGGTCCTGATCATCTGAGGAGTCAACATGAGCTCTGCAGAGCGGACAGGGCATCTGGGTGCTGCACCCAGGACCGCTGGCCTGATAACCGCTGTGTTCCTGCACTGAGGTGCCTGTATTTAACCGTTGCCTCTCTGTGCCCTGTGCTTCCTTCCCGGCAGGCGTTGACTCGCGTGGCTGCAGAGGACGAGGTGGCTTCGAAGTCAGCTGCAGGGCCTGGAGGAAGTCTGCTGGAGCTGGAGCAGTACCACGCTGCGCAGAGGAGGAAGCTGCTGGTCCTGCAGCTCGTGGCCGCACTGTGTGAGAGCGTCTCGGACACCGTGTTCACAGACATTGCTCAGGTCAGTCACGGCAAAGCCCTGTGGGGTCGGTGGCTGGGGCGTGTGGCGGACCGAGCTCTGGGCCGCTGGGCTCTGAGGAGACAGTGGCTATCAAACAGCTGGAAAGAGCTAGAGCGTTCCCAGGAAAAGCAGTTTATTGGTTCGGTTGGAAGTGTCTCAACAAGACGCTGTCCCATGTGGTGCCGGCAGGAAGGACAGAGTCCGACGCAGAGAGTGGAGGGAGCAGCCCAGCAGACATCATGCTGGTGTCCGTGGTTGCGCATTCAAAGCCAAGAGAGAAGCCTGTGTGTTAATCACAGCTCTGATTTGCCAGCTTCTCATCTTTATTGTAAGCAAAATTTATTCCCGAGTTTAGCAAAGCTTAAAGACATCTGTACCCGACAGACCTTGCAGGCGAGTGCTTGCTGCTGTCCACTCTGTCGGTGCCTGGTTTTTCTGACATGTCTCGGCAGCCACCTCCGGAAGCCGCGGTGGCTGGGCTGCCAGCCAGACTGGCACAGCGCGGCGTCCCGCTCACCCCCCGGCCGCGAGAAGGCTCTTCGTGCCTTTTCTCTTGTTTCTGCTGCCGAGGTGCCTGCACCGAGCGGTGTGGCTGGTCATCAGGGCTGGCGTAACCATTACATGGTCAGCACTTGTCCATGTCTTCATGGGCAGCCACAAAATTTATTAAATACTGGAATTTCAAAGGCCAGCTGAGACTTATGCTGGTACCAGAAAGGACTGTTAAAAGGTGGCACTTCGGAGCCCGCGCTGCAGCAGCGCCGAAGGGGATCGGCTGCCTTGCACCGGGCCAGGCTGGGAGGCTGCTGGGTGCCGTGGGCAGCGCGGCATTCCCCAGCTGATCGGTGCATTTTGGCTTCCTCATCCAACGTGGGTTTTGGTTTTTGTTTTTAACTCAGTGACCTGGTTACGCAGTTAACTGGGACTGGCTTGAGCAGAGGCGGTCACTGCTAAGGCAGGTTTCCTCACTTTTCTCTTTGGAACAAAGGAGTCTTTGTGTGCACTCTGCGGAGACAGAGGGGACGCAGCCGGTGTCACTGCGGCGCTTGTCGGTGCAGCGCCCAGCACTGCTTTGTCCTCACCTGCCTCTCCATCGCACCCACCCGCGTGGGACCGGCTCTGCTCCCGGGGTCAGAAAGTCAGGCTGGGAGATGGGAAGGGCTTTCCAGGTTTCTGGGTCCAGCCGTGAGCCTGGTATAAAAAGAAACAACCGCCAAAAAAGGACCCCAGACAAAAAAGCCATTGTCTTTCCACCTGGGGTTGTATTTCAGGGAGGGCTCCCTCCGGCTGCGGAGCTGTTTTTAAGCCGGTTCCTCCAGGGTGTTAGTTCTTGCTGCGGGCATTCTGGAGCGTGGCTTTGTGCGTATCAGGGTGGGAGCGAGGGGCATCCCCCTTCCGAAGGCCAGACCCTGGGAAGGGTGGCAGCTGCGGGCCCCCTCCGCTGCACAAGTTTTATTTTATTTACCATTTCTGCCCCTCACAACTGAGTTCCAGGAGATTCACTTGATTTCCTTGGTACACCGGATGCTGTTCTTCCGCATGAGACAGAAACATGCCCCAGGGGTTTGTTTTTCAAGCTTTTGTCCCCTTCCAAATTAAAGTGGGGTTTTTTCCTTCTCAATTAGTTGCTGGGATTTTTTTTTTTAACTTTTTCTCTTTCTCAGTAGCTATCTACTGAAAGATTTTATTCCTCATGGGTTTGTTGTTTTTTGGGGGTTTTTTGCATTAAATGTTATTCCACCCCATTCAACTTGTGTGTTGCTGTTTTGTGAGAGCAGATGTTCTGACACTCGTTCTTACTTCCTTGCTGTTTGATGGCATTACTTTCCTGGACTGATCAGCCCCCACTGTACCTGAACCTTTTCCGCAGCCCCTCCCGGCCAGCCTGCCCCCTCCCTGCAGCAGGGATGGGTTTAACAAAGCTGGCAGCGATTCCTCCTCCTGCTGATGAGGAAATGCCATTGCCTGCGCCCACCGCCTGTGCCCTGGAGGCTGGAAATGTGGGGCTTGGTGCAATAGAACCTCATTGCCCTTGTAGTTTGTTTTCCGAAATAGGAGCAAAATAGTTCCGCTTCTTTCGCAACACGCCTGTTCCGCAGGAACGACCCCCATCCAGCCACTTCCCAGCACGGCTGGGTGCCTGGGTGCTGCTGCAGCCGGTGAGCTCGCCTAGAGCCCTGCGGTGCCAACGCAGCTGGCAAAGGCGTGGAGGAAATAAACTCACTCGGTTTTAAGGTCCGATCAAAGATGTTGGTGCCAAGTGCTGAGAAGGCCGATGGTGCCAGACAGGCAGGATCATTATGGGCTTAGGGGAAGGGGGAAAAAAAAAAGTATTGTGAGAAAAAATCACAATAAGTGACACATGCTGTAAATTGCCCGGTGTGGGCAGCCGGGGGGTAAATGGTGTGAGATATGGGGAGCTGTGGGGCAGGGGCTGGGGCCAGGGCAGTGGGCTGGGAACAGCCCCAACCTGGGGCAGGGAAGGGGCTGTGCTCCTCCCCAGAGCTTGCAGCGTGATTTTTGTTGTAATGAAGTTTATCTGAGCTGTGCGAAATCCCCGCTCCCTGCTGGCTGTGGCTGCCGTGCCGTGTGCCAGCAGCCTGCAGCACTGGTGCCTTCCCAGAGCTGCAGGCTCTTCAGCTCTCGCTGTCTCTGTATCCATTTGAGTTTTCCAAGCCCAGGTCTTTCTCTTGCACAATTTCATACGAACCTGTCATGCTTCCCTGTTGCCACCACCCCCACCTTCCCTCTCAGACCCATCCCGGCTGGCTTCCCAGCTCCCATCCCGTGGCATGGCAGAGCAGGGGCAGGAGGCAGGGAGAGGGCTGGGCTGCCCCCCACCCTCCTGCAGCCCCTGTGGGGGATTTTGGTGCCGCACCGGCTGCCCAGAGCAGCCACCGTGGTTTAGCCGTCACCTTGTCCCAAGGCTGTGGCTGACAGATGGGTCTGTCTGGCTCAGTGCCCTCCCAGCCCTGCTCCCCAAATCCTCACCCACCAGTTCAGACCCACCAGGGGCACAGCAGGGGCTGGGGGCTGCCACCCTGCGTGATCGGCCCCCCCTGCGCTACTGCCGGAGGGGTGGGCAGCGGTTCAGGACTGCGGCACCTCTGCAGCCACCTTGGAAGCCCGGGCTCCCTCCTGCATCCCCACCTGGGCTCCGCCAACGCCCCAGCCATCCCTCAGCCCACCGGGGCTCCCCGGCGCTGCCGAGCCCACTCACCCGGGCAGAGTGATGGCAAGGGAGCTGGGGAGGCAGCTGGGCTGGGCCTGAGGGGGGGTCGGGGTGGTGGCAACAGCAGGGAAACACGAAGGGTTCGTATGCAGTTGTGCTACAGAGAGGCTTGGGCTGGAAACACTCAAATAGATGGGAGAGAGAGCGATGGTGAGAGCTCAGGAGGACGCGGCTCCGGGAGGGCACTCCAAGGTGCGGCCAGGGGTGGGTTCCTCAGAGCACCCCGGGGATCTCCCCCCTAACTGCTCTTCTCTGCGCTCTCCGCTGGCAGGTGGAGGAGTTCGTGGCAGCCACGCTGCAGCGGGCCTGCATCAGCCCTGCGCAGGGCCCCGGCGCGGCAGCGGAGGCGCAGACCCTCGCCATGGCCATGGGGCTCGTGGCTGCCATGCTCGGCGGAGCCGTCCAGGTGAGGGGGCGAAGCCAGGGTGCTTGGCGGCAATGGGGTGCAGGGAGGGGGGCACCAGGCACCCGGGGGGGCTGCAGCCAGTACTGCATGGTCTGGGTGAGCAGGGTTCCCTCTTCAGTCGCAGCGTGTATATGTGTATATATATATTATTTTTCCTTGGAGCAGTGCCAGGGCGCTGGCCAAGGGTTCAATCCTGGCAGAGCACCCATGAGAGCCCAGTTACTTAATTTAGAATCCAAAACCTGCTTCGAGGAAGGTGCTGACAGAGCAGCGCAGCCACGTACAGCGACTTTAATACAAGCAGTCCGTCCTCTGCCTCCCCACATGTCCACGGACTCCACCTCCGCAGCCCCACGGACTTCCCGGTGTTTAAGAACTTACTGTTCTTGAAAAATCCTCCATGCAAAGGGTACCCTGCCCCGTTACGCGGGGAGCCAACGCACGTTTGTTAGCGCTCTGCAATCACCCTGGCTTGCGCTTCCATCGCCGAGCTGCCAGGGTTGCTTCATCCCCAGACTCGCCTAAAGGAAAATCCAACTTGTTAATGGAAAAAGATAATTTATTGTGTCTTATTGCTAAATTCCTAACGTTGGGAAAAGATCATTAGTTAGAGAAAACTTAAAACCAGAGTTTCCCGGCTCTAACGGGCCCCCTCCCAGGCGAGCTCCTGCTCCGGCGTTAATGGGAGCAACTTAACTGGGCAGATTGTACGCAGAAGGTTTCAGAGGCCGCTGGAAAGCTGGCGGGTTCCGACGGCCAAGGGGTGTCACACAGTCATCCAGCAGCTCCTCAAAAACTCTGCTAAAGCATCATTTCTCTGGTCTTACAGCCCGGGTTTTGCTTCTGGGATGAGCAGTTAAATCCAGTTCGGGGGAGAAGCTTACCCCCTCGGGCGCTGCGGCCTTGGGACAGGGGGACAGGTCCCAGCTGCCTTGCCTGGAGCTTTGCAGGCAGGACCAAAGGCAAGCCCCGCGCAGTGCTGGCAGGACGGAGGGAGGGATGTCCCCAGCTCAGCCGCTGTGCCGAACGCAAGGGTCCTGCACCAACACTGCTCACCTTCGGGCTATTGCCCTTCCCACCTGCTCCCACGGCTCGTGGGGTGGGGATGGAGGGTGACTGGGGGGCTGCGACATGGCCGCTGGGGCTCACAGACCCCAGGGCGGGCTGCCTGCCTGCCTGCCTTGCCAGGAGTGTGCCGGGCAGCAAACGTCCGTTGCAGCGGTGCCAGCGGCGCTTCTCTTCCTCCCGCAGCTGCAATCCGGTGACTTTGCCGTGCTGAAGCGGCTGGTGCCACTGCTGGAGGAGCTGTCCCGCACCTACCCGGAGCCCCTCACCCAGGAGCTGGCCACCGACCTGCGCATCGCCATCTGTACCCACGGCGCCTTCTGCCCCGACACTGTGGGTGCCGCTGCTGACGGCGTGCTGGGAAAGAAGCCGGGGCCGGGAGCGCAGAGCCCTGCCAGCACCCCCGCCGGAGCCCCGAGCTCCAGGGGTAGCAGTAGCAGCCCTGCGGCTCCCAGGGACAGGAGCGAAGAGCAGAGCACGTGCCATGACCCCAGCGCCACGAGTCCCACTCCAGCCCCGTGTGCTGACAGCATGGCCCCGGCTGGGCTCCAGGAGCTCCTGGTATCAGCCTACGACCCCGAGCCCCCAGGCCGGGCAGCCGCCCTGCGCCACCTCGCCAGCCTGATCACGCACCGAGATCCAGAGGCGCTTCAGCTTCAGGAGAAACTCCTCCAGGTACCAGGCTCCTGCCGCGGTCCCCGTCCTGCACTGCGGCACGGAGCTGGGGCTGAGCTGCCGGCGGGCTGGGGACAGTCCGTATGAGTGGAGCCCTCCGACCTTGCTGTCACCGTCGGTTAAAGGCAGCAGGCAAGAGAGACCAGGGCTGCCGCAAACGGGGCCACTGCCGATGGTGCTCCCCTCTCCTCGCAGGTGTTTCTGGAGAACGTGCAGCACGAGGACGCCTTCGTCTACCTCTCCGCCATCCAAGGTGAGCGATGCTGGGGCAGTGCCGGCGCTTCATAGGAGAGAATAGTTTTGTGTTGGGGGAGGATTTGGGCAGCAAGAGCAAAGAGCCCCGGAGCTGCAGCCGGGCTGGGGGCTCGGCATCTCCTGCCCTCCCGGACCGCTGCTTTGTGCCATTTGGTCAAGCCCGGAGCCGCGTGTGGGCTCTGTGCCGTGTCCCTGAAGCTGGCCAGCGGCGTCTCCCAGTCGTGCTTTCTCAGTGAATAATTGGTTCATTTACTCTCTGACTTAATTGTTGATCTGCACAGACTGCAAGCGCCACCTCAGTGGAGCCCTGGGCAGGTTCACACTCAGGGTGTCCCCCAGGAGGACAGCAAGGAGCCGGTCACCGTCCCTGTGCCGGGTCCGTGCCGCCAGCCTGGGGCTGCAGTGTCAGCGTGGCGTGGGCACAGCCCCGGCCCTGCGCCTGGCTGATGTTTTGGCTCGCTGGCCTGTTCGGCTGAGGCTGGTACAGAAGCCAGGGCCATGGGGACCCTCTGGTGCTCCCTCGGCGCTCTACCACAACCCTCCCCACGGCCAAGGCGGTGGCTGCCAACCGGTGCCGGCCAGCCACGTGGATGTGGAACCACAGCGGCTTTCTCCGGGTCGGTTCCCCAATCCATCCCATCTCAGGGCTCACAAATTGGTGTCCCCGCTGAGGGGGGAAGCAGCAGCAGGCACCGGCCCCAGTGCTGGTCCTGGCCATGCAGGCAGGAGGTGGGCAGCAGGCAGCGGGCTGGCAGGAGAGCGGCGTGCCCTCCTTCCTGTGCCAGGCCGCTGCTGTGGGCACCAAGTGCCGCACCGTTCACGCCGATTCCCAGGAAACCCTTGGGTCCGTGCTTGCTCCGGCATGCTCGGCGCAACCCCACAGCACCGGGCTTCCCATCGGGATTTGCAGGCAGACGCCTCCGCACCCGGGCTGACCCAGGTGCCCTGTGCGACGGCTGTGCGGGCGGGTCGCAGTGTGCCGGGTTACTTGGAAGGGAGGTGCCGTTCCCATGACCTGAAGCAATACCGGCGCCGCCGGGAGCCCCGGCTGCCGTTGGGTTGGTAACCTTCAGCGGCAGCTGGAAAAGGAGCTTATCGCTCTGCTTCCCTCTGCCTGTACGGTCTTGAGTGGGACGGGTTTGTCCTTGCCCTGCCGCGAAACACAAACGCTTCAACCATCCCCAGGTGATTAATGCGCCCTGTGCAGCTGCCTCCACGTTTCGCAGCCTGGCTGTGGTTGTGATTAACCCTGACGCGGTTCCTTGCGGTGGTGACTCCCCCAGCCCGCACTGGCAGCGGCCCCTGCGACGTGCGGTGCTGGCGACTGTGCCAGGCGCGCTGCCCGCTGCCCCGGTCGGGCTCCCTGCCGCAGCGGCAGGGCTGGACCGCCAGCCGGCCGTGCGGGTGCTGGTGCTGGGACCAGAGCGGGCCGTGGGGGCATTGCTGGCTGTCACGGAGCCGGGCTGCAGCGAGGTGATACCCAAGGAGAGGTCGCTGCCCCGCCGGACGTGCCCGGGCCTGTGGCAGGTAACCCACACCGGGCGCCATGCGATAACCGGGGAACGGGGTTAGAGGTGAAGGCGGCTGCTCCTGGAGGGCAGAGGAGCTGGGGCTCGCCCTGACTCAGCGCTTGGCACTGCCGGGGCGGCCTCTGCCGTCACCCTTTCCCTGGAGGGCAGCTGCCTTTCCCCATCGGAGAGGCGCCCGCTGCCCGGGCAGCCTGGCGCTGCCAGAGCCCTGCCTGGCGCTTGCCCCCAGCCTGCATCTCCAAAGGGACGGCAAAGCCAGCGCGTCCCCACGGCATAGCCCGGCACGCGCCCCGCGTCTGGGGTCTGAGCCCTTCTCATCAGAAGGGCAGGCGTAGGCCATGCTTGGGCTCTGGCTCCCAGCCTGGGCCAGGCAAACCCGGGGGTTGGTGGAGCTCCGGCAGGGATGAGGATGCACCAGCAGCCTGTGCCCGGTGGCTGGGACCTCGGAGCAGCTCAGACTCTGTCCGAGCATTGCTTGCAGTACCTGGCTGCCCCAACGCTGGGCCAGCCCAGGGACGAGCTCTGATGGCCGGCGTGCTGTGCTGACGCTCGGTCGATGACCATTAACCAGCAGCGGTTAGCAGGCAGCTGCTGCCAGCCGCTACATTATTTATTTTTCAGTTTGGCACCCAACTGGACCCAGCGCTGGGCTGCCCCGGCCCTGCGGCTTCGTGCAGAGGGGCTGCGGGATGTACCGCAGTGCAGGAGGACCCATCAAGGCGCCGGGCTGGCACAGCCGAGGGTGGTGCCACGTGCCACCTTCAAGCCTGACCCTGACCCATGTTTTCCTCTGGCTCTTTCCCCAGGCGTTGCCTTGCTCTCCAGCGAGTACCCGGAGCGCATCCTGCCCGTCTTGCTGGCACGGTACAGGTGCCCGGTGCAGGGCACAGAGGATGCTGCAGCCACCGTCACCAGGATGAAGCTGGGCGAGGTGCTGATGCGCGTCACCCGGGCACTGGGTGAGTCCGCAGCCACGTCCATGGGCACGGCAATGCTGGCCGCAGCCGGCAGCCGCAGCTCCCACCGCCCCGGGTTGGAAGCTGAAGGGCGGCTGGCCGGGGTTTGCCGGGGTGTGCCGGTGGGCAGGAGTGGGGCGGCAGGTCCTGCTGGCAGCCCACTGTACCCTCAGCCGGCAGTGCCCGGCTCGGAGGCTGCTGGGAAGTGCCCGGACATGCAGGGCTGGGGTTGGGAGCTGGACGAGGCCTTTCCAGCAGCCGCTGTTGGGACACGTCCTGAAACACCTCAGCTCATGCCCTGGCAGAGACCAGGCCACCGAGAGTGGGCAGCCGGAGCTCTCCACTGCCGGGGTGGCCGGGCGGCGGTCCCCAGTCACCAGCCAGCACTTTGCTCCCTGGTTGGCCACGGCAGAGCCACCTCCCGCTGCAGAGCCCGGACTGCCTGATCCCTGGGGCTCCCCTGGGCTGCACCGGCTGCTGGCTGCCTGGGCGGCCGGAGCGCTCCCCTGGCCGCAGCGGCATCCCTGGGCTCTGCTGGCTGCAGGCATCCTGCCAGGGCCAGTGATCCCTGGGGCTGGGTCGTGGTGCTGCCCTGCCCCGCTGCTGGGACGGGGCACCCTCTGGGCCAGGCTGCAGCCCTGTGGAGCTCCGGTGAGCGGTGCGAGAGGCGGCGGAGCCGATCAGTCTCTGCAGGCCCCTGGGCATCATCCGTGCACCCAGCCCTCGCCTTGCCCGGCGCTGCTGCTGCGCCGCGCTGGGTTTCCCTCGGCAGCTGCCCACAGCAGGGCTGGCAGCGGGACGGTGGGCACGGCCTCCGCTGCAGCTCTCCCCCCTTTCCGTGGTGCCTCTGCCGCGGGCAACGACTCCGGCACGTCCTGGCTCGCCTGTGTATTTATAGAACAAATTGCATGAAGTTGTTTTTGTTGCAAAGCTTCAGGATTCAAGAGCGAGGATTTATCCGGTGCTTCCAGAAACGCTCTGCTCTGTGCAGCAGCGCTGCCATGCTTCAGAGCTCTCCTGCTGCGGCCTGGGGACCGCAGTGCCTCACCCCTGCCCTGTCCCTGCCTACCATCCCGCTGGAGTGGCACTGTTCCCATCCAGGAGGGGATTTTGCAGCAGACGCCTGTCACCCGGCAAACAGCTGGCGTGGGCAGCGTGGCTGGGAGCCCGCAGCAGCCCTGTCCCAAGCGTGTGGGGCCATTCCTCCGCCTGCAGCAACGCGGGGCCGAGCGCTGCACGAGGGTTCCTGGAGACCTCGCACCAACCCAGTTAGCTTTCCCAATCCATTAACGGCCCCGGCTGCGCCCCGGCAGACCTTTTCCCGTCTCCCTCAGGGCGCACGTGCCTTGCTCCCTGCAGGAGGGAAGCCCTCTCTGCTCTTTCTGTGGCCATCCGGCATGAGGCCAGTGTGCTGCTGGCTTCAGAGGGGATGCGTTGTGCTCGGACCACCCAGCGCTGCTCCAGCCGCGCTCCTGCGGTGCAAGCACGGAGCGGGCTGCATTCCTGTGGCAGCGTGGCTGTCCTGGGCGTCATGGCGCTGCCCCGAGCTCTCCCACCCTGTGCTGCGCAGGCTCCGTCCCTGCCCCTCGGAGCACGTGCTCTGCTGGTAACGGGTGGCCAGGCAAGAAGAGCGGAGCCACGACAGGACGGTTGTAAGGAAGGACCCGGCTGCTGCCGCCTTGCCTGTTCCTGCCCAGCTCCTGGTCACGGCGTGCAGCGTTTCCCCTCCTTGCACACCGCCGGTGCTACCAGAGTGGTGCTGGCTTTGCCCGTAGGGTTTATTCCCATCCTCGCAGCCCGGGGCGTCCCGGAGCATCCTGCTGCCTCCGTCGGCTGCCAGGCACCGACATCCGAGGGGCTTCCAGAGCTCGGGAGAGCCAGGAAATCACCGAGCTGGCGGGGCGGCCAGCCTGCCGGTGCTGCCTCCCGGAGCAGCCCTGGCCCGGTGGGAGCCATGCCCACGCCGCAGGACATGCGGCCGCCAGCCCAGGGCGCCTCTTGCACTGGGTGATTTCTCATGCCGGTCACAGGCTCTGCACGCCAACCTCTAATTAGGCGGCTCGCACATCCGCGGCGCCTCCGTGTGCTAATTGGGGTGGGGGTTTGTGTGGCTGAATTACGTGAGAGTTTGGGCTTTGCGCTTCCTTTCTGTGCGCTGTCCCTGCGGTCGCAGCCGGGGGGGTGTGGGGTGCGCCCAGCGGCCCCAGACAAAGGCCTTTGCCGCGGCGTGTGTGCTGTTGGGGTTTGCCGCCGTCCCGGGGGACTGCGCGGTGCCGTCCTGGGGCACTACAGGCTCTGTCTGCCTCTCGCTCAGAGCTGCGCTCGGATCGCCGCGCTGGGCACAAGCCATGCTCCAGATGTTGCATCCAGCTGTTCGGTGGTGCTGCAAGTGGTGGTGGGGGCGTCCTGATCCGGCTGCTCCGGATGGAGCCGGGGCTTTGGCAGGAAGGGGCTGTGCCCGTGACGTGCCGCTCCGCTCTCTCTTGCAGGGGACATGGTGTTCCAGCACCGGGAGCCGCTGGTGCAGGCCTTCCTGCGGGGCGCGCGGGACCCCGACGGCACGCTGCGGGCCAGCAACCTCTCCAACCTGGGCGAGCTCTGCCAGCGCCTCGGCTTTCAGCTGGGCTCCATCGTCCAGGAGGTACCGGCTCCCCGCCGGCACTGCCGCCCCCTTCCCCATGTCCCTGCCTGGGGAGCACGGGACGTTCACTCGTTAACGAGGGCGATTCGTTAGCAGATGGCAGGGCTGCTGAATGCTCGCTGCTGGGGTACAACAGCCTGGGGATTCCGTAGAGGACACCAGTGATCCTGGCTGAGAGCGGAGGGTACAAAAGTCATTGGACCTGAAGGAAAGGCTCAGGAAATTCTAGCCCCCATTTTTAGGGCTAAAAGCTTTATAATCGGCCAAAGATGTCACTTGTGCAGGGCAGCGATAGAGCAAGGGAAACCCACGGCAATCCCACTGCAGGAGGAGACCTGGGGGCGGTTGGCACCTGCCAGCCACGCCTCCTCCCGCTTAACGAGACCTCGTCACCCGTCCCGCTATCACCAGGCAGCCGGTGGCTGGCGGGGGTGCCCGGCCCTCCCCCTGGCTGCGTCACGGCCCAGCAGCCCTTGAGCTGGTGGGTCTGTGCCCCCACAGGAACCGGCACTTCGGCCCCCAGTGCCTCCCGGAGCAGGAGGGGGGTCAGGAGGCATCAGGGATGCGGTGCTCAGGCTGCTTCTTCCCTGGGTCCCCGCGCGCAGCCGCTTGGCGTCGGTGGGGTACCGGCGGCGTTTGACGAGATGCCAGTGCGCCGCAGGCAGCTATTTCGGGAACACGCTAGCTCTGCTAATTCTCCCGGCTGTCACTGCCAGGGGTTTAATTAGGTTCCTTCGACTCTGCCTGCTTTTTATAAAGCTTTCCAGGCCCCCGAAGGAGGGAGGGCTGCTCGGTGCCCTGCGCCCTGCAAAAAGTCAGTCCCCCCGGTTGTGGGTGCTCGGCGGGGGAACACGCAGCTGCCCCAGGCTGAGTGCAGGGCTCCATCCTCATCCTCCAGCCCCAGGCTACCGAGGGACATCAGTCCGGATACCAAGGAGGCTGGCTGCTGTCGGGTCCCCCCCTGTGCCCCTGGCCCTGCTGATGTATCCCCCCCCGCCTTGCCCTCGCAGGTCACCTCCTGCTTGACGGCCATAGCCAAGACGGACCCTGAGGCGGAGGTGCGAAGAGCCGCCGTGCACGTGGTGGTGCTGCTGCTGCGGGGGCTCAGTGAGAAGGCCACCGAGGTGGGTCACCCCCTGCCTGTCCCCAGGGCAGGGGCAGCCTCCGCCAGGCTCCTGGGCATCCCCAGGCACCAGCATGGGGCTCCTCGGGGACAGCCCCTGCCCCACGGGGGCTGCAGGGCTCCTTTCGCATCCCCTGGGATCAGGACCTCCGGCTCCTGCCTCCCTCACCAAAGGGATCCTTCGGCATTGGATCCTTCCCAGGCCAGAGGGGACTTCACTGGGGCGTCCCTCTGAACCATGTGGCCGTGCCGCGGGGCAGTGCCAGGCCATGCCACGGGGCAGTGCCAGCTCTGGGAGGCCGTGGGAGTTGCTCATCACTGATTTGACTTGGAAATGCCCAGTTCTTCCGTGGGCTGTGGCCTCCCTCCCCGCTTCCCAGGAAGGAGCATGTGGGAACTTGGCTCCCGTGGAGGAAACAGCCGGTTCCCGGTGGGAATATCCCCCGTACCCTGTGCCGGAGGGATGCCACGCTGCACTGCTGTGCTGGGCTGCACTGCCGGCGCTTGGGGAAACTGAGTCACGGGACGGCTGGGGCTTGCGCCCGAGGCGGTGCGGTGGTGGTGCCACCGCCATGTCCCACCACTGGCAGCGTCAGTGGAAGGGGCAGCACCGCGTCTGCTGGGGCACGCCGGGGGTCGTGTTTTGGGTTGTTGCGGGTGCAGGCGAGACGCCGGCGAGTGCTGATGGTTCTGCCCGCTCTGCCCAGGTGCTGCGGGACGTCCTGCAGGACCTCTACCGCCTCCTGAAGCACGTGGCGGCGACCGAGCCCGACGGCGCGACGGTGCTGCACGCCCAGCTGGCGCTGGAGGAGCTGGACGCGGTGATGAGGAGGGTCCTCTTCCCCCCGCAGGCGCTGGAGAAGAAGATCGTGGTGCTGCCATAGCGGGGCTGGGGCCGCAGAAACAAACTTTTCCTGCTCCGGCACCAGGCCCAAGTGGCTCCCCAGGGGGGGAGGGCTCTCTGGGACACCGGGACGCCGCCAGCGGGTGCCAGCCGGGGAGGAAGCCACAGCCTGGGGAGGGCGCTTGGTCACCCCTGGGCTCCCCATGGACGGGGCAGGGGGTCCTTGCTGGGACGGGGCGGGGGATTAAATGCAGATATGCTCAGCCCTGTGCCCGTGGCATCTCTGGGAGCCGCGTGACGCCCCTGGGTGTCACCATGGCTGTGTCCTGGCCTGTGGCTGGGCCACACTCACCCTCACGAGCTTGGAGCGGTGGTGCAGGCCCTGGTGAGCCCCTCGCTCCCTGAGGGGGTGGGCATTAGCCCCAGGGCCGGCTCTGGGCTGGGGGAGCAGCCGACAGGGCTGGTGCCTTGGGCTCCTGTGTACCCAACCTGCGCCGGGTGCCGCAGCTGCCCCGAGGGAGTCGGGAGGGAGGGGGGGCTCTGCTGCCTGCACCCCCGGTGTGGGCAGCGCACCCCAGGCCCTGCCTTTCCCTCGGCACCCCACTCACACCACGGGGCTGCTGCAGGGTCCAGGGACTGCCAGGCTGGCCAGCAGCTCTCGCACACTTGCACACTCACTACTGAGCACCCATGGGTGTGGAAGGAGCCCTTCTGGGTGCCAGCCCTGGGCCAGGGACGGGCACAATCCCAGGGGCAACAGCTGAGCCGGCTCTGAGCGCTGTGGGTTTAGCCAAACCCGAGTGATTTTCCCGGGGGGGCAGAGGGGAACGGAGCTGGGGCTGCCGAGCCCCTGCCCTGCCCGCGCCGTGGGGCCCTGGTTCTGGGAGCGGAGTGCCGCTGGGGAAGGCCCTGCCGTGGCACTACCAGCCCTGTGCCCCTTCCCCGAGTCCCCTCACTGCAGGGTCTGGGGGTGGGGCCCTTCCACTGCGGCCCCCGCCATGCCGGGGCTGCCCTGTGGGCCGGGAGCGTGGCCAGGGGCTGCAGGACCCTGCGGGGCGCCTGCCCAGGACCAGCGCTTCCCACCATGTGCCGGGGGACACCCCCGCACCGGGGTCACCCCTCTCCCTCCGGCCAGGGCAGCTCCCATGGGTGCTGCAGCACCGCAGGCCCTGCTCCTGCGCCAGGAGCTGCCGTGCACCCCCCAAGTGGGGGGAGCAGGGCTGGGGACGGGGGTGCTGTGGGGTCACACCAGAGCCCTTGGGGACCCGGCCTGGAGCCCCCTCGCACCGGGCAGCCCCCGCCCCAGCCGTGCACAGCCCCGAGTACCCGTTTCCTGGCTGCCCCGCGCCGTGCTGTGCCGGATGGCGTGAGGGGCCCAGCACCCCCCTTCCCTGCAAGCTTGGGGGTGCCGAGCTGTATCTCCACCCCCAGCGAAGCCGCCTGCGCCGGGCCCACACCTCACCGTGCCGTGCCGTGCCGTGCCGTGTCGCTCGGACGGGTGTGCACGGGCAGCGGGGAGCGCATTGTCCTCGCCAGCGAGTGGCGGCAGCCGAGCACTGTTCCTCGCTCACGCTGCCGCCAGACCACACCGGTGCCGGTGCCGGTGCCGGGCCGCGGGCACATGCTGGGATGCTGCCGTACCGGCTGTGCCTCCCCAGGGCCTGCTGCGCGCGGCAGAGGACAGGGTTCGAATGAAAAGTCTCTTTTGATGCCGCTGGCCGGGCGCTGGCCGGCCGTCCTGCCGCGGGGAACAAGGAGGCGGCTGTGCCGGAGGAGGAGGAGGGAGTTGAGTTTCCACCTTGGGCAGCGCTCCTGTGGCCAGTGGGGAGAGGCGCCCGGCAGCCGCCGGCGCACCAGAAGGTAAGGGACCGTGGGGCACCCCTGGGCTGGGGCCCTGCCGAGGGGTGCAGGGAGGGCTCTGGGGTGGGGCTGTGCTGCCCTGTCCCCCTCCCCGCGGACGGGCACCTGCAGCCACAGGGACCCCCGTGCGCCCGGCAGCACCGCAGCAGCGGCTGAGGCACGGCCGCGCCGGGTCCAACCCCATGGCGCAGGGTTTCACACCTCCGCGCC
>VWZZ01002686.1:5140-29282 GCA_013399095.1 Psophia crepitans
GAAGCCTGCGGCGGGCCCTTCCTCGCTTGCCCTGCCAGGCTCTCTTGGAGACATTTTATTCTCTGTGGAAGCAGAAGTTCACGGGCAGCACATCGCCCTCACGCCACAAAGCGTAACCCTGTTTTTCACTCCGAACTCGGTCCCTGTGCTCCACGGGATCCATCTTGGGGGGGCTGCAAGCAGGACAAGCCCCCATTTCAACACCTGAGAGAACCATCAGAATGGAGCTTGCTTTTTCGGTTGAACATGCTTCTCATTAATAGTAAAACGTAGATGGATCAGAATAAATACACGCAAAAAAAAAAAAAATCATGCTAAAAATCCGAAAACGTGTTGCTTAAACTGTAAAATATCAGAATTTTTGTAATATTCTGTTGCCTTTAAGTGCCAACATCCACGTAAACGGTCCGTTAGTACAGCCACCCTAACAGATCAACCTGTTTTATCATTATTAGAAATGTACAACAGGACCAGAAACCTCTTCAACAGACCTACGTAGTCTAAGAGGAATGAAAGCACGATGTTGTTCATGGGATTTAATAAAGCTCTGTAGAAATGATAAAGCCTTGACAAATCAAACAATGCGTAAGATTGTGCCAGGTTTGAACACCGCTCTGCGTGACCTTATCCTAAGGATCTCATTTCCAACTACACTTGCTCCAGCAATGACCAGAAGCAGGAAAGGTTATCGATCTCCCCAAACGCCAAAAGACTCCCCAAATGAGAATCCCTAACGAAACAGGTTATAAATTGAGGTAATGCCATTTTTTTTTAGGGAGAACCGTGTTGCAAACTTACTTTACAAACCCCTTTGTTGAGGACCCAAGAAAATGAGATGGCTGTCAAGGAAGCTTTCTAGGCAGTCACATACCCTTCAGATCCTTGAACTTAGTCTCAACAGCCCATTAGACAGTGGGGGCCGGGTCTTAACTGAGCGCTGCCTTCAAAGAACAGGGGGCAAGAAGTCCGCAGGTTCCATCCTGCTTGGACACTGTACTGCCAGCATCCCGCTCGGAGGAGCCTCCTTCCCCGCCGCCCCTTCAAATGACACTCTTCACTGAGACTCAATTTAAATTCAGCCGCAAGGCTTACGTGATGGAACCACAACAGCTTTCATGAGATACGAACAAGTAACGAGGCTAGCCTACCTGCCCTACACACTCATCCGCAGGTCTGTCCCCTGTCCCTGGCCTCGGGCATGAGTGCCCAAAGGCTCAAACCCCTCGCCAGGATTTCCTCCTTCACTGCCACGTTCTACAAACAAATAACATCTATTTCGGTGATCTTGCGCAACAAGGAGGAACGTCCCAAAGACAGCTCAGAGGACATCTACTCTACTACGAGCACCAGGACATGTTTTTAAATATCTCACAAAAGACAAGAAGAAAAAACCTGAGAGCTGTAACTAGAATGTTCCACAGAAGAGAGCTCTACAGATGGTTACTGTGCGCTTCGTAGCTCACCGAAAAGGGCAATCACAACAGAACAGAAAGGAGTATCCACATCTCCAGCCTTGTCGAGCTTCGCAAACCTTTAGGCCAGGCCTTTGTTTATCCAACGCCACACAGCACATGTTTCAGAGGGCACCTTTGTGAAGTATCCTAGGGCTGCGAGAAGCTGTCGGGTTTGAGAACAGCAGCAGCATGCGCAGGAGAGGGGGAGACACTTCTGTCCGTGCTGGAGCTGCCAGTCGGGCTCCGGGCTCTCCGGGACCAATAGGGAGAACGTCAGAGAAAAGCAAGACTGCTACAGCTCACACGCTGGCAATACCTTTGATAAAAAGGGCCTTTTAGTGAGTCATGGGGAATGTGGTTTTAGCAAAGACAAGCAGCGTGCTTGTACATGCCAGAAGCTAACACGTCTCTGTGTAGCACGGTTCTCCATGCTCAGAAGCGAGCCTCCTTCCGGTTACCTGGTCCAAATAAAACACAAATAAAGAGACCGCTATGCAGAAATCTCTCCTGAGCGTAGCAAAACCCCCAAGACTTCGGTTACAGGGAAAGATGATGGAGCCTGCACCAAGCAAATGCTTCACAGAATCATAGACTGGTTTGGGTTGGAAGGGACCTCACAGCCCTTCCAGTCTCACCCCCTGCCATGGGCAGGGACACCCCCCACCAGCCCAGGCTGCCCAAAGCCCCATCCAACCTGGCCTTGGGCACTGCCAGGGAGCCAGGGGCAGCCACAGCTTCTCGGGGCACCCTGTGCCAGGGCCTCAGCACCCTCCCAGGGAAGGATTTCTTCCTGAACAGTAAAGAACTTCTTCCCAAGAAGATTTCATACTCCAGCAGAGGCAGCAACTGCCCCAGCAGGAAGCTCTGACCCACGCTGCTGCCAAGTTCCCTACACCGACCGCTGCGCAACTGCGTTCACTACGACCTGTCTGCTGGCGGCACAAAGATGTACCCCAAACCCCATCACCTCTGCTGGGACTCTGCTCCGTGTCAGGAACCTCAACAAGCAGAGTCTCCAAATGTTGCTCCGTGGCTTTACAGCAAATTATTCCTTCCCTTTGTCAGTCAGCACGCTGAATTTCTGAGGCAGCAGAGAAGGAAAAGTTTTGTCTTGCCTTGTAAACAAGCTCCATTACCCCCCAAGGAACTAACGCGAGTGTGATTGTTCACAAGTGAACTGTCTTATCTCCCGTCAGCCTTAAAACATTTTGGAAGATCCTCCCCAGTTCACAGCTCTGTTCTAATTTCATCACTGATCACAAGTCAAGGGCGTTCTTTGACCTGAGTGCCGGCGCGTGTGGATAGACAGTAGATCTATAAACAGAACTGGAATTTGCTCTGCCCTGCCTCCCCTCCCACTCCCAGCAGCAAGACCAGGCTCCGTACAGTTGGGCACGGGGTGCTTCTGGGTACCGCGCACCAAAGCGTGGTGCCACCGGGGCTGGCCCGCTTCTAACTGCGTTAGGAAAATACCATTATCATATTTTCCAGCTTTACTAGAGCTGATTCTAAGAGCAGCTAAGTTTCCACATAAAACAAATGGTACTTTTTCTGTGTAATGTGCCAGTCCTCGTCAATCGAGCAACTGAGAGCCTGAGAGTTTAACTGATAGTCAGTCACATGACTACATCTGAGAAAGAAAAGGCGTAATTTCCTGGAAGCCTTTTGATGGTTTCCCTCACACTGGTATCAGTCTGAGGATAAATAGATGCATCAACCTGCCTAAATATACAAGTAATTTGCATGAAAGAAGCTTGCATTTTTTAATAGCTGAAGGCTGACAAGGAAACACATGAAGCTGCTGGAGCGAGTCCAGAGGAGGCCCCGGAGATGGTGCGAGGGCTGGAGCCCCTCTGCTGCGAGGACAGGCTGAGGGAGCTGGGCTTGTCCAGCCTGGAGCAGAGAAGGCTGCGGGGAGCCCTAACTGTGGCCTCCCAGTGCCTGCAGGGGCTGCAGGAAAGCTGGAGAGGGGCTGGTTGCAGGGCAGGGAGGGTCAGGCCAAGGGGGTGGGACCGGATGGGTTGGAAGGGACCTCACCAGCCTGTGATTCTATGAAACTGCTCTTTATAAAATGACAAGAAGCATCTTTCCTGTACACCTGAGAGGAATCAATAGGAACAAAGGCCAGCCCCATCATACCTACTATTAATATCTGCCCACCCTATATGGGCACAGACCAACGCTGACGCGTATGTGTTCCTGCTGTCAGTTTGCCTCTTTCGCTGCCTTTCAGAACGTGCTCCACACACCCAAGTCAAGTGAACGTGCCGAGAAATACCAGCAAACAGAACAGAGATATGGCCTCAAAGAAAAAAAGGGAACAAAGCTTTCTATCAGACCCACTGATGAGAATTAAATCTTTTCTTTTGAAACAAAAAAACCAACCCCAAACACTTTCTCCATCTCCTACTCTGGCTGTATCTGCTAAAGGGTCCCAAAGCACTACATAATCCAAAAAAGTCGCCTTGAGTTTTCATGAGGGCAACCTTACAATCCTGCAAATAACACCAAGTAAGACCCCAGAGTCACTTGATACTCACGACCTGCGCTGCTAAATACTGCTAGGCAGAGGCAGCAAGACTTGGGCTTGTCAACAAGAGGAATGCGAGGCTCACACCAAGACTCTCCAGCTCATCAGGGGGGATAATGAGCCCCAAAGCACCAAGAAGGCACCCTGAAACACATGGCTTCCCTCACCATGAAAGAATGTCTCATCTTTTACAGCTGACTCTACTCTCTAAAGGTCACACTCCCAGCAAACCTGGAGCTTCCGGCTCACTCAACTTTTTGAAGGATGGGATGTTTTTTCAGAGGGCTGGAGCACCTCTGCTATGGAGAAAGGCTGAGAGAGCTGGGGATGTTCAGCCTGGAGAAGAGAAGGCACTGGGCAGATCTCATTACAGCCTTTCAATACTCATAGGGGTCTTATAAAAAGGACAGAGAGAGACTCTTTACTTGAGTAGATAATGATAGGAAAAGGGGCAATGGGTTTAAACTGAAAGAGGATAGACTTAGATCAGACATTAGCAGGAAGTTCTTCCCTGGGAGGGTGCTGAGGCCCTGGCACAGGGTGCCCCGAGAAGCTGGGGCTGCCCCTGGCTCCCTGGCAGTGCCCAAGGCCAGGTTGGATGGGGCTTTGGGCAGCCTGGGCTGGTGCGGGGTGTCCCTGCCCATGGCAGAGGGTGGAACCAGATGATCTCTAAGGTCCCTTCCAACCCAAGCTGTCCTGTGATTTGGGACGTTTAGGCTTTTAGGCTGAAGCAGCCATCCATCCCATTAAGGAGAGCGGGAGACTGCTGACGTAGGGTGAGATGAAAAAGCAGTTTTCATCACGTTTAATTACCAACGAACGTCTCATGCTTCTCAAACAGAGAGGAAGGAGAGGTCACCCTCGGACTCCCTTGCCTGCGCTCTCCGCATATTTCCACTTCCTCCCCAAAACAGTGCGTAGCCTCGTGTCCAGCCCTTGCCACCCCACTGAAGAAGCAGCTGCTGAGCGTGGGCAGCACAGGTGGAAATACCCCTGGGCCCCTCCTCCCCGCTCTCGATGAAGACTCCACCCCGTCCCTACGATCAGGAACGTCACTCCGGATCTTCCAGGGTGCAAGTCGCTACACAAACGCACGCTGCCATGGCCAGGGTTTCATTTCAAATGGAACAGATTTTTCTAAGAAATAACCGAATCACTGGAGAATGCTGGAACGAGGTCAGAACATGAGATTCCTGGAATGTTTGCCAATCCTAGTAGCAATGGGAGCGAGGTCCAGGTTTGGCATAGAAAAGGATTGTTTTTCAGTCCGATAATAGCAGTGAATATGAGAATTGGTCCATCAAGTCAAAATCTGGCAACGGTTGCAATGGCCCTGGTAGAACACAGACTTCTTCACGGTCTGTGAATGCAACACGTGCTGGAAAAAGGCAAACAAGTTTCTATTTTGTCTCATCTCCAGTTCTGACGCAGAAAATTAAAGGCCTCCCACGCTGTTGTTCTTTGAAAAGACAGAAGGGAAGGCAAAGGACTGAAAAACCTAGGTACAAACACGACTGGGCCCCATTTTGAGTTTAATGGATTTAGAAATTGAGGATTTCGTCAAGGCGAAAAGCGTTTTCAGGTTCCCTACCGCTGAAGTTTCTGTCATTTCACTGGCACCGCGCTGGCAAGCTGAGCAGCCTTAGCAGAGCGGGTCAAACACTGGAGGCCGAAAGCGCCCATCGCATGGCTGCGCACGGTGTTAGAGACATCTCCATACGGCCACGGTTCGCGTTCACAACGGATTCTGCAGGTCCTGTTGAACGTGGGGTTCACCAGGAAAGCAAAGAACACGATATGGACTTGGGCCCTGAAGGAAGTCCTGCTCCGGTGTGGATCAGGCTTCCTGGGACTGAGGTTGCAATACAGGAAAGGTAACGATAGAAAACGAAGAGCGAGCGTGAGAAACGGTAACTGGTTTTTCTATCAGAAAGCCCATCAACGTCTGCCAGAAGAGTTTGTCAACATTGACAGGAATTAAAATCAGGTCCACTTGCAACTGTTTAAAAGCAGGAAATGAACACGTGATTCAGAATCAGATAGGGAGGACCTGCAGGCACAAGTCTGGAGGGATTACTGCGTATTTACCAGGTAGCTCATGAGGACATCTGAAGAAGCTATTGCCCGCAGGTGAGACATGGTAACGGTCAATACGGACATTTGCATTTCATTACAAATGTCAGCTTAAAAAAAGAGAAAACTCAAAGTAAACTAAAAACCATCTGCAGTTTCTGTCTCTCTGTTATCTAGAGCATGGTTTAGGCAAATACATTTTACTTTGCACTTACCAGGAGCTAGGAGGGGGCGTGCCACAAGTGCCCGCATCTAGTTCTTCTCAACGATTCCTCTGTCCCCGTTTTAAGAGGGGTTCTCCCCACGAGCCTCGGCCATCCACCACCCTGCTTTGGCAACACGTCACAGCACAACACGCTGCGCCACGCAGCCCCTTTCCGGGCACGTGCGTTAAACAGGCAGCCGAGTGTCTCTCCTGCATCTCGGATCTCCTGCGGGCAGCTGGAAGCTGGCCTGTGAAGTAGAAGATATGGTTGTCAGTGATAGTCCTGCTTTTTGATCTTGAAGACCTAATGCAAGGCTGGAGTGGGCATTGTTGCGCTACAGAACAACATTTTGACCTTGTTTGTCTCTCACATACTCAGGGCAACGCTAGAATCCCACGGCAGCCCTGCATTCCCTCGGAGATAAGGCAGGCATTGACTCTGGCTTTGACCCTACGCAGATGGAACTGCCCAGAAGCTTCAGCCAAAGGCACTGTGAGGAAGAAAGTGCAAACGAGACAGACTTAAATTCTGTTTGTTCACATCCTAGCACAAGAAAACTCCATCTCCAGACACGCTGCCTACTAATCTGGAACAGACAACTGTGATCAGAATGGCGTTTTGGTATTCAAAAAGGGATACGGCACAAATGATTTCAAAATGAGCTTAATGAAGATACACATTTGGTCACAGCTGCTGCTAAGACTAGACTGGAAGGATTCCAAAAATCAGGAAGAAGTGAGAGAATTAGTAAATTAGAAGGGGAGATCAAGAGCTTGCTTCCATAAAAAAATCCCAGCCTTAAAATCCAAAATATTTAATCCCAGCTACCAGCGACTCTCCCAGACCAACAGACAGCACCTATCAAAAACCACCCGGAGTCCTGGCAGACCCACAAAGGGCCATCATGACTTCTCTGTGTCCTCCTCGAAGTGAGCCAGCAAACAGAAGAAGCGCTCGTGCTCTGGGTGGCTGCTCTCATTATCCACAAACATTTTGGAAAATTAGAGACTTTGTAGGGCGAAGAGGAATATTACTTAATGAAATTTGTACAGATGGAGCGCTGCATGTCACGCCGGGGGGGATTGGGGTCAATCTTGTTAGACATAATAGGACTTTATTCATTATGGATGAAAAGATTCAGATCTTACTGTTATGTGAGAGGATCAGTTCGGCTGCGGTTTAAGCAAATTTACGGGACTTGCAGAAGAGTGAATTAGACTGCTGAGACACATCAGTTAGCAAATTTCAAAAAGCTGCTGCAATATTTGTAACATTCCACTTCATCTGGCCGATGCCTGCAAAACATAAATACAGTTTCCAGTATGAAAAGAGATAAATATCAACTGCTGTCAGCTGACATAAGAATTATTGGGGCTATCAGTCCTTAACATCAAGGCACAGGCTAGGATGAGAAAGAAATCCCCTCTGCTACAACCCCACCACGGCTATAGTGTTAGATAATTAACAGTATATTGAGGAAAGGAAGATTAACACCTTCCTTTTGAGCATCCAGAACTGGCATATTAGGCCAGATGGACAATTATCTGCTCTACTAAAACACAACTCTTCTACTCTTAAAAAAACCCCACCACTGCTGAACAGGAATTCCAGATTCTGACTGGTTTCAGTGCCATACAAGTCGCTACCAGCTTGAACTACGGACATACTGAAGCAGGTTTATTCTATACTGCAGCTCCTGGGACATGGCCAAGCCAGGATCTCCTCTGCCACCCTCACCGCTCACCACCGCCTAACGAGGGAGCAGCCGTCTGCGGCTGCCAGGGTGGAGCAGGAGGAAGATCCCCGCACCACAGACGTACAGCCTTGGGCCGAAGCCTTCAGAAATCTCCCCGGTTCCTGCCATTACGCTCCAGAGAAAGAGCCTGAATCTTCTAACAGATCGAAGTTGCCCTTTTTTTTTTTGCGACGAGATGCTCGTGTCAAAGAACTTCCAGAGAATGAGAGAGCGCAAGTGTTCAGCCCACATTAAATTATTTTGGCAGTGGAACCGATGAAGAAAAACACAATAAAAATGCTGCAAAGAACTTTTCCAAATGTTTCTTTGAAAGAATTTGTACACAGCCAAGAAATGCTGGGCCCACCCCAGACTCCTTTGCCAATCTTTCTTTTCTTTTTCTTTTCTGAAGATTTTATGGGTACCTTCAAATTTGAAAGTTCTTTTACATGACAGAGAGCATGCCATGCCAATGACTTTTCCTCTGCAACTCCGAAAGGTTGGTTTTCAGCGTTTTGCCATTATTTTAGGCTATTTTAGGCTGCAAAATCTTCAGAGCTCGCATGACTTAGCAGATGCAAGACTCTACTAAACACCTGATACGGCAGTGAAACTGTTAACACTGAATTGCTGGCACAGACTGGAAGGGACACGTGCCCCTGGCAGAAATGAGAACCATCTAACTGACAGTCCCGTAGCTGCTCACCTTCGCTCAATACCCAGGACATCAACTGCAGCCCTTGTTTCCTAACATATAATAGAAATGTTTTTAAAATCTCAATTCCACATTTTTAAGACAGGAAAAGCTCGGGGATGGTTGATTCTTTTAGGTGTCACCTCTCTCCTTCACGTTCCATGAATTTTAGACAACCAAAAGGAGTAATCACAAGTTTTAAAAACACAAAACTGAAGCCAAACACTAAAACTTTCAGTTCACTTTCAGCTGCTTGAATTCTTCTTGGGTGTTCAGCTGCGATGCGCATTACATGCAGTTTGTTTTCTGAGCTGTACTAAAACTACGGTTCATCAAGACTCTGGTTTGATTTCATCCGAAGTTTTCCCTGGTACAGGAGTTTTCAAACGCAGTTTGCTTCTGGGAAACTATGTTCTTTTACTTAACACAAAATAGGTATCTGCTTACTTCTATTTTATTTCATAGAATCCCAGACTGGTTCAGGTTGAAGGGATCTCCCACCCCCTGCCATGGGCAGGGACACCCCCCACCAGCCCAGGGTGCCCAAAGCCCCATTCAATCTGGCCTTGGCCACTGCCAAGATTTGAACAAAAATGTTTTCAGACAGATGCTTGGGAAACATTCAAATCATGTCACGTAACCCATAACTTTACTAGGATATCCTAGTAGTTTGAAAAATGTCCAAGGAGCTCTGGGTTACGTAGTCCACAGTAGACTCAGAAATGTATGCAACGCTGGGAAAGACATCATGCTAGCTTTTAACCCATGCGCTAGAGAGGTACCGGACAAGCAGAAATTCATTTCAGAAGATGAAGAGGTGAAGTCACACCACAATTCACGTGCACTGAGCTTCACCAGCACAAAGCGGTGCCGCTGGGTTTTACCTGAGCGCCGCGTTCCTACGTGCGTCTTTTGACAAGGGCTGCCTGCTCGTCTCGCAGCTCCCGTTATGAATTGTAGGGACAGAGGAATCCTCAGCAGTCACGGCCTCTTGGCTAGTGAAAGCTGTGCTGGGGAGCAGGGCTGGCCAGCCTGTAGAGCTGTCCCAAACAACTGAGCCTGAGCTGTCTGGAACCATTAGCCATCCTGCTTTACAGCAAACGTCCCCTTGAGAGAGCACTCAGAGCAGTGGAATTCTCCTCCCTCCTCATGAATCTCTGAAGAAAAACAAATGACATCTTTCAGGGTAAGGAGAAATCTTTTTTACCAAACAAATCCTATTGTTTGTTTGATTCTTGTGGTTTGATGATGCTGCCTGGTGTCTGGGGACAGGAAAAATACCATAGGCTCTAAATCAGCCAGTTGGCCAGTTTGGAGGCTGCTCCTGCGAGGACACCAAGAAGCCTCTAACCACGCGTGCCTGGCAAATAAAGGTGGCTGGCACAAAGCAGAAATTCCTACACAAAAAAAAACCAAACCAAACCCAAACCATCTTGAAAATCAAGAATGCTTTCAGTAACACCATGGGCGCCAGTTTGAACTCGGGCTCTCTCTAGGATTAGGAATACTAGTGCAACTCTGTACCAGATGCTGGAAGCCGCTCCAGAAGCCTCCCCGTTGCAAGTTAATACAGTAATTCTGTAAATTCAACAAATCTAACGCCAAAGTTTTTGTTATGCAGAAATATAAACTGCAGAAACACTGTGTTAAACTTGTGTTTAGATATGCTAATTTTATTGATTAACAGGGGTTCTGCAGGCAAAATCCCATGAATCCCTAAGCAAACAGATAGGTTTTGAACAGCCTTGGGCTTTTCAGAAATACACCTGTGCTTCAGGCAGCCTGTTTGCTAGTTCTGTGGGGTTTATAAAACACAAGAAAGGCCAGGACATGTGAGAAGCTGAGAACAGCTCCTAAGCAACAGCCTAGCTATCATAGAATCCCAGACTGGTTTAGGTTGGAAGGCACCTCAAAGCCCATCTAGTGCCACCCCCTGCCATGGGCAGGGACACCCCCCACCAGCCCAGGCGGCCCAAAGCCCCATCCAACCTGGCCTTGGGCACTGCCAGGGAGCCAGGGGCAGCCCCAGCTTCTCGGGGCACCCTGTGCCAGGGCCTCAGCACCCTCCCAGGGAAGGATTGCTGCCTCCCAGCTCAGCTCCAGCTCCCCTCTGGCAGTTCAAACCCACCCCCTTGGCCTGGCCCTCCCTGCCCTGCAACCAGCCCCTCTCCAGCTTTCCTGCAGCCCCTGCAGGCACTGGGAGGCCGCAGTTAGGGCTCCCCGCAGCCTTCTCTGCTCCAGGCTGGACAAGCCCAGCTCCCTCAGCCTGTCCTAGCATCAGAGCGGCTCCAGCCCTCATCATCTGCATGGCTGTAAAGTGGCAGTAACACCCGCAGCATGCTTTTTCAGGTCTTGTCTTCTGTTCTTCTATGGCTCGTGTTACAGTTGTCCAAAAGTGAAACTTTCTGGTTTGGGAGAAGCGAAACAGCCACTTCAGTTCTACTATTTGCATTTCCTTGTGAGTTGCTATTGCAGCACACACATGAATGAATGAAGGAATCAAAAAACAATACCTAGTAAGACCAAGGCCACTGGCCCTGGATCTAGTACTAGAACACAGGAACCTCCAGGAGCATCTTCTAGAATAGGAACGGGGATAGCCTTTGCCTAAACCATGCCGACACCAGCACACACTATAAAGGGTGGGTCGAGGCAGCGCTGGGTGCAAGCTATGCGCAGGTTGGGATAAGGTCTGTGTACTGGGACAGCAAAGGAGGAGGAAGAGAGCACCAACAGTACTAAAAAAGAGCATACGAAGCAGGTGATACACAATGCCTTTTGCTGGCTGCCAGTTTGGGTCAGCTCTCCCAGACGTGTCCCCTCCCAGCTTCGGGTGAAAATTAACCGTATCGCAGCCGAAAACCGGGACAGTAACAGACGAGATCCCGGTGTTGTCCTGGAGCACGTGGGAAGCGAGCTCAGGCTGGCGCACGCGTTGGTCTCAGCAACTAACTCTGACCCCCCTGAGAGTCACCTTGCACACGAATGGAACTTTTAACGGCACAGAAGGCCATACTAACGCTATTTTTCAGAAAATGAACAGAAGATGACAATGATGTATGTTTTATAACTAGAGTAGGCACAATAAATACTAGTGAAATCAATAACGGTCACATTATGCAAGCATTAAAGAGCTCAGGTCTGCTACTCCCCAGATCATGGTTATTTTTCTAAAAAATTGTTAGTTTTGGAAGCATTTACTGTGCCTGTTGTATTTTTCTGAAACAGAACAACATTTATTCTATCCTTTACTGGATGAGACATGAAATAACAATCCTGAATAGCTGTGGCCATTAAAAATCATCTGCTGTCTTTGGCAAGAGCATGGAGAGCCAGCTCCAGCAATCAAGCCGTGTCCCCAGTGTGGAAAGAAGAATTCTCTCTCTGATCCGCTTCCCAGGTTATTCCAGACACAGAGTCAGGTCCTCGGCCGGTGTCAATTTGTGTCGTCCCATTCACGGCACTGCCACGCTGCAGTACGTCACCTTGGGCTCCCTCTCACCTGAGATGACAGCTTCAGCGGCTGTACCGAGCGAGGTACAGCCTTTACGCTGCCTTTCCAAAGAATTCTGCTTAGCAGCGTTTGACAAACAAGAACTTTCCGAAAAGCTTCCAAGCTTTCAGTACACCACTCAACGCTGCCATTTCACAAGCACAAACAGAGATAAAACTTAAAACTCCAGGTCTTTTCTTGTTTTATCTTGTTTCACGGCTACTGACAAATCAACGCCACTCGGTACACACTCGTTCCCTGGTCCACCGGAACACAAGACCATATCTCTGGGTTGCGATACCCCGTGGAAAGAGCAAGTTCTCCTTCTAATCACGACATCCGTGTGGACACTTCAGACTGGCCTTTTCAATATACCTTCTGATTTCACCAGCTCAGCCTCAGAGAGAGATTGGTTCCCACCATTTTGGCCAAGGGCAGCAGAATCTCCGTGGCACCAGGAGTTGCCGCGCCCCACACTTACGTGCCGTCAGTTAACTTCCGTAGGCTGTTCTCTGCCACAGGTTCCCCACCTTTAAAGCTACTGTTTAGTGGATTTAGCTAATCCCAAATCAGTTATTACCGTGGCATGGAAACACAGGTTTTGATAGGGAACACTTTCACCACAAATGACCTTGTTTCTCAAAAAACCACACTACTTTGTGTGCGTGCAGGCAGGAGCTACAAAAGTCAACAACAAGCCTTAAGCTGAATTTTTCAAAACTTAGGTGCTCAAAATCCTTCCGAAACTCAGTGGGTAAACTGCATCAGGCTGTGGAACTTCCTTCCTCAAGCTGCCGTCAAATTCACCTTCCTACGTGTGGCCTCGTGAACGAGGATAAGGAACCGCCTTTAATTCTGGGCGTGCACGCGGCAAAAAGCGGACAAGCGGCCCAAGTTTTCCGAAACAGAACTCCTACCTGAACTGCAAGATCTACAAAAGAACCATATTGATAAGGAAAAAATTCAAGACTGGAGAAGTCCTGGGGCAAAGCCCTTAACCTAGGACCAGGTTGCTAACTGGTGCACGAGGTCTCTTCGAACCGAGGTCCCAGAAACCCAGTCCCACAGGGACAGGAGCAATGTCCGCTCTCTTCTTCCGGAGCAAGGGGAAATTCCTGACTATTCACTGACATCTGGCATTCACCTGTAATCAACAGGCACGCATGATGGTAGATCTTAAGAATGAGATGATTTGATACTGCAGAAAATTACTGCTATTAAAAACCACATAAGTAAGATCTCTCCCCGAAATCTTCACTCCACTACGGGCTTACGCTGGCTGTCGGCCTACCAGACAGAACTCGCTACATCAGTTCTAACTGAAGCTTAATAGAAGTCTGGAATACATACTGAATTTTTGGTGATAATTTTCGATTTTGAACTGTATTCTACATAATTTTGAGATATGGAAGTGATTTAAGCTTGACATCACCATATATGAGAAGAAATACAGAGCACCTTGTATCTACTCGTGATCTATTCACTCCCTTTTCAATACATATGGAACTGCTGGGTTTTGTTTCCAATTTTTAACATCTCCCCTCCCTTCCTTATTTTTCCTCCTCCAGCCACAGATTGTTTTAATACAATCTGTGTTAAATCTGTTTTAATACAATCTGTAAGTCTAAAACTCGGGCAGATTCCTTGCCCTGCTGAACTGAAGTCAGAGAAATATACTGCCTACAAATCACTTGCCAAGTTTCTCCGTCCTTACTAACTGCCATAGCTTGCCTCCCAAGATACGCGTTTCTTTTACACGGGGCTGTGAATTGCAGCGCTTCAAAGAGTCCCCTTCACAGGAAAGTGTCGGCGCTTTAAATAACCGGCACCGACGAAGCGTCAGCTACGCACACAGGTAAAACCTCAGCTGTCTGTTCCACCAGGATAGTTTTGCCTCCTCGCCAACAAGATTTAGTTGCTGTGTTCTTTCTGGAGAGCGGCAAAAACACTGTGCTGTGCAAGGATGAAAATACCTTTTCTGGCTGAGCTAACTGCTTCTGTAGCCTACATTTGCTAAACGCTCTAGCAGAGGTTAGAAAACTGCTTGGAATGGCTCTGAAACTTTGCTCTGTATTAGAGGCATTAGGTAAAGAAAATCTTTTCCTGATAATGAGCAAAATGTTTACATCCTTCATACAGGAAACGTTACTTGTCGAGAAATAAAAGCTGCGATTTAAAATTGGCTGAGGCTTCGATTTACTCACACGAGAGACAGCCTACATCGTTCCTAGCCAGGCATGGCTTACCAAGCCATCAATTCACGGACATCCACTGGCAGAGAGAAATCACTAAAGCAACACTCAAGTGGCACAGATATTTCTGTACTCTGGAAAACAGGAACACGTGAAACCCAAGGCAATAGGGAGGAATGAGAGCAGAGACCAACATTATTTTATCCCTGCTTTATGGATACTGTGACCCAGTATCTCTGGTAGCGTATTATCCCATCTCTGTAGTCAGTGCTCAACCAGCACGTAGAGATGACGACAGCCACAGAACCGAATCCAGTTCTTCCTTACACTGGGCAAACTTGCATTTACACAAGCTGCACGAGCTTTGTAGGCAAAGCCAAACCGTTCGCCCCGGGAGGAACCCCACCTCTCCAAAAGCACAGTCCCCACCAGCGGCCACTCAAACCCCGAGGCCAAAGCTGGCTCCAGACCTAGCCCCACCGACAGCCAGCCTGGCAGAAACTCTCCCCTACGCCAACAAGCGGTGTACAGAGCGCAGTAAATTCAGCACCGAATTCTGTTGACTGATCCACTAAGACTTACAGAGCTTCCCCTTCTTCAGACCTGATGGCTTACTCCACCGTCACGCACCACCACGTGGAAACCAAACTACTCTTTACAGGGACTCACAGCTGCTCTGTTAGTTGAAACACCAGCCAAGGCAGTATTCAGCACAGGTAAGTTCTGTGGAGCAAATGTGTCAGAATAAAACTCCCCGTCTCTGCACCAGATCCTCTCCCCATCGCTGACCACGCAGAAGGGAAGAGGATGGAGGCGCAAACACTTCACTTCTGAATGTTTTCTGCCACACTGCTCGTCTCTTGCCAGGCTACCTGCCCATCTCCTCACTCCCTGTCTCACCTGACCAAACTTCTGCCAACATAATTTATTTTCATTTTGGAAATCGTCAGAATATCTACTCATTTGTTGACTTGACAAATCTGGAGTGGCTCAGGCAGGAGGCTGGTCCTGGATGCACCAAAGTCCCTCCAAAGAAAGACTACAAGTGACAGCGCTGCTTTCCTAACTTGAGAGCAGACAGCACTGAATCCTGGAGCAAGCCTGTTCTCGTGCTCCTCACCTCAGCACGAAGCTTTGAGAGATCTGGGCTATAATTTGGAAAATTGAGTAAGTACCTGAAAACTCCACTTCTTCCTGAATTGGTTTGAGATTTGCCCTTTGCTTACTCTATGGGTGATGTATGTCTCCTACTTGAACAGCCAAAGCAGCACCCCTACTTCGCAGGTTCCCTTCTCCTCCGTTGGGATTCCTCAACTGTGAGCAAACCAGGTTCTTTGGACTAAACTGAGCGCACAGAATAAACTGATCGAAGGGAACACACTCTGCGCTCCTGCAGAGGAGAGTCCTGTCATATAAAAAAAACGGTACACCACTAGCGCACGTCCAGTTTGGGCAACGGGCCAGAGACCGGCCCCAGTTCAGTGGTTTGGCTTTCTCGAAACCTTGGCAGCAAACAGGCACAATACAAATGTTATTTCTACTCAGCTTACACTGTTTGGATACACCAAGGATAGGCCAGATTTTGATGAAGTAGTTAACTTGATCTTTAATTCTAAATTGATTTCTTAAAAGAAAAAAAAAATACAAAAACCAACCAAACCAACCAACCCAAATCTCACAGAAAAGAGTGTGCGCTGGCAGCCCAGAAAGCCCCCCGTGTCCTGGGCTGTAATCAACCAGTGTGGGCAGCAGGGCCAGGGAGGGGATTCTGCCCCTCTGCCCCGCTCTGCTGAGACCCCCCTGCAGTGCTGCCTCCAGCTCGGGGGGCCCCAGGGCAGGAAAGACATGGAGCTGCTGGAGCGAGTCCAGAGGAGGCCCCGGAGATGCTGCGAGGGCTGGAGCCCCTCTGCTGCAAGGACAGGCTGAGGGAGCTGGGCTTGTCCAGCCTGGAGCAGAGAAGGCTGCGGGGAGCCCTAACTGCGGCCTCCCAGTGCCTGCAGGGGCTGCAGGAAAGCTGGAGAGGGGCTGGTTGCAGGGCAGGGGGGGCCAGGCCAAGGGGAAGGGCCTGAAGCTGCAGGAGGGGAGCTGGAGCTGAGCTGGGAGGCAGCAATCCTTCCCTGGGAGGGTGCTGAGGCCCTGGCACAGGGTGCCCCGAGAAGCTGTGGCTGCCCCTGGCTCCCTGGCAGTGCCCAAGGCCAGGTTGGATGGGGCTTTGGGCAGCCTGGGCTGGTGGGGGGTGTCCCTGCCCATGGCAGGGGGTGGCACTGGGTTGGCTTTGAGGTCCCTTCCAACCCAAACTGTTCCATGACTCTATGAAAGCAAGCTCACCTTTTAAATGCCTCTGGAAAAAGAGCTGCCGTTTATCGCGCCCCAGCGTTACCCGGCCCACCGCTGCTGGCTCCCTTGTGCATGCCAAAGGAAGCGCAGGTCTGCTGGCTGCTGGGGAAACCTGCCTCGTGCTGCTCCTTGGACAGGGGTGCCCTCTGGGCAGCGGCTCTGCGCTTCAAACCCAGCCTCCCGGCTGCAACAGCTCCCCAGGCTGAGATGCAGGAAGAACACGGTAAACAGTGCGCAGCTGGCTCGGAAAAGCGCAAGAAACAGTAAAAGGCTCTTCCCTCCATCAGTGTTTCTGAGAAAAGTTGCACCTGGGTGCTGCAAAACACTTGGAAGCCGCTTGTTTCAGCTTGAAAAATGCCGGAAGCCCGACAGGGCCCTCCCGACGCGCGCGGGGCAGATGAGCGTGCATCGCCAGCTGCTAACCAGCCCACGCGAGCGGAGCCCCGTGCGAGCGGATCATCACAGCGGTGGGAACTCAGCAGCCGCAAATCTAACGTGCTCAGACCACCAGGACCTTTAGTAAGTCCATGTATTTTATTTCGTCTAAAATAAAAATACTGCGTTTCTCTGTTCCTCAAGAACCCAAATTTCCCCCGATCTCCCTCTGAGAAGGTCAGAGCTGACCCCCCAGGGGAACGGACACAACCTCTTCCCCACAGAGGCACTGAACTACACAGAGCAAACGCGTCAGAGCAAATCAGAGAGCAAACCTGCTTTGGGAACCGGTTGCAAATATTAAACCTAATCCAAAGCACAAAGAGCTCCAGTGAGAGTACAGGCTGGGCTACGATGGCCTCTCCTTTTCATGAATTTCAACTCTAAACTTTCCTAGTTTGTATTTAGTTTTCACTTCAAAGGTTTAAGAGAAAAAAGGTGCAAGACACCAATTTTCGAGAAAAATATTGGTATTGAGGACACTTGTTCAAACTCCTTCCAGATCTCCTGGACCATATAAGACAGTCTGATTCCTTCAGGAATAATTCTCCACCTCAGTAATCCTCTTCGGATGCCAACTAACGCCCACACAGGAAGAACCCTGAAGCAGAGGGAGTACCTTCCTCCCCCCCAACACCTCAGGTCCCACCACTTACTGAAATGCTCTTCCCAGGCAGGTTTCCATTTCAGCAAAGAACTGTCTGAAATTTAGAGGCCAAGCACGTAGAAAGTCTTATCTAGAAACAAAGTTTATGGAATTTACTAGAGCATTATATTAGTGCCTAAAATCAAGGACTATGACAACCGCATTTATTCAATACACCAGCAGTATGGAAAATCTGAAAAAAAAAACAGCAATGCCTTTTGGTTATGGAAAATCTAGATTTGGTTGTCCTAGAGAGCAAAATAATTGGCTCTACTATTGCTGACAAGTGTCCTGAAGATAAATCTGAGAAGCCGCTTCAAAGCCTTTAGACAAAAAGCACTAAGAAAAAGGCTGAAACATTAGGAAAAACTGAATTCCAGAATGAAAAAAAGAAATGCCCAAACCTACGAAGTGTTGCGAAGCTGCGATTCCCCTTTATTCACAACAGCATTTGTGCCTCGCCACTCGGGCCAGCGAGCGCCCTCTCCACAGAGCAGGGCAGTTCAGTGGGGCGGCGACCGCTTTCACCGGCCTACAGCCAGGGACAGGCCCCCCCACGCCACCTCAGAGGCGCTGCGCTGCGGTTTCCTGCGACTTCTTCCAGACTGACGCCGGTATCGGTGACAGGACTTCGCCCGTTTTACTCGAAGCACGGCACAGGAGCAAACAAACCTCGCCGAGCATCCAACGAGATGGCGTGGGATTACAGAGAGGGGATTTCTCATCGGTCTCTGGTATGGCGGGGCGCTGCTGTCGGGCGGCGGTGCGGCTCACCAGCCAAGTGAGAACGTGGCTTGGCTGAGGGTGGACTCAGTAAGGAGCCGCTCTGTAAGGCTCACAGGCACAGTGCAGGCGGGATGCGGCAGAGGAGGCAGCTGGCAGCTATTCCCGTGGTCACCGTGTACCATTCACGTGAATAAAGCTGAGCTGGTAAACCAATGCGTGTTTCTACTGCAGTACAATTAAAAATTGCAATTTTTCCTTTTACAGGCAGGAAATCACTACCAGATCAGCAGCAAAAGCGCAGATTTCCTTAAAGCTAACATGTATATAGGGTGACCAGAGCTAGAGCCTTTCTTCACAACTCACACATTCCATGACACTCCTTCCGACGGAGGAGAGCGCCCCGCAGTTTACTGCCTCCTGTACCTCCTGTGCATAAAATATTCCTTTGTGGGCTCTTTCTCCACAGTTAAATGCCTTTTATTCTCCCTCCTCTACTGCCAAAGGCACTTAATGCTCTAATAATATTCCCAATCGCTTCTAACAGGCCTTCATTTTGGGGACAGAGTCACCAACACACACAACGAAGGGATAGATCGGAGGAGTTGCTTTAACAGATGACAGAGATGCCACTTGCATGATCCAGATACAGATTTCAACTTCCTTTTGGAATATCCATTTCTTTGAAAATATCACAGAGAGAGCGTCAAAGGAGGGAGAAAAAATTCCAGTTAGAGGATGCTGATGACAAAAGAATAAAGGGGTATGGTCTAGCAGGAATCATGCTGAAAATCAGAATAAAGCTGCTATACGTAAGAGGACGGAGGTTGGGACGCACGTCCTGGTGCGAGTGGTAAGGGCACACATGAGCGTTGCCGTACGGCAGACCTCAATAGAGTAGATCAGGATCTTCATCCTAGAGAGATAATAACGTACGGATGCCTGGGGACAAACACTGTGCCCCTCCAGGCTGTAGGTCCCTATGAAACCTTTCCTGATTCGCACCGAAGCCTTAGAGCAGGAGATCTCGCAGTTCTAGGTGTGTGTATGTGTTTAGGCACTGGAATATATTAGCACACTAGCATTCTTAAATTTCACTTAAAGCCAAACAGCGTCTTTCTCAGCAGCAAAAAGATTTAGCCACCCCCTGGGATGTCCCATTAAAACCAGTGACATCTCTTTGCATAAAAAGAACGTCAGAATGTTCACCCAGCTGAAGGATACCTTTGCCTGAGCAGTCAGACGTAGCTAATGAAGAGATTAATTTACCCCAGGCATAACTGCGAGAACCGTAATAAGATAAAAAAGGCCAAACGTTTCAAGGTCAACGCAGATTTTTTTCCGAGCTTTACAAACAACTTTTTCCACCACCTGGGGCTTCTCTCACACCAAAAGACAACATCTCCTGTCTTTTTTTTTTCCTTTCTTTCCTTCCTTATTTTTCTTTTTTTCCCTAACACCCACAAAATAGAGCAATTCAAGCTCTTCTGGCTAAGAGGTACAACACACACGGAGAAATGACGAAGCAGCGAGTAAAAAGAGGGAACGCAGCTAGGATAAAGGGCTGCCCAACACCGACAGACTAACCCCCAGGGACAACGGAGCAGGGAGTCCGAGCGAGCTTGTCGGAAGAGATTTTACAGAAGAATCACTGCAACCTCAGGAATTGTTAGTGCTGACCCAGAGGAGCGAAATCCTAACACGGACTGGATGAGGAGAGCGAGTCAGAGGTCCCTGTGGCATTGCTGTCTCTGCAGCTCTGCGCTCCGGAGCGCAGACGGCCGCGGTCGCTGAAGCCTGGCTTCAGGACCTGTTCTCCTTTGGGGCACCTTCTGCCTCAGGTACCAGCGTGCAGCCCCAACTCTTGATCTCTTTCCCTGTCTTTGGCACTTGCACGTGTCACCACCGGTTTGGAAAAGCAGCAGTGAGGGACACGACGCAGCAGCTAAAGCTCTGCCTGACGACAGAAATCCTGATTTGACTTTGCCCAGCCACAGCAAAATCCCAAACTGAAATGCTGCGCTGCCACCCTAAGAAAGGAAAGGCAACTTCTTCTCCAGGTAACCTGCGAGTTTCTGATCAGTATAACCATTCCATGTCACAGGCTGCACCTTCAATTAAGCACTGATTTTTTCTCCCCTGAGTCTCAGCAGTTAGTTCTGTTGGGGGGGTAGGGAATAGAACTGGCTGTTACTGAGTAGTGGCTATGTTGAATATGCAGCACTGCTGGCTCCATTTTGGGCACTGGAAACAGCAAAGGTTTAACACTACCGAGGTACCCACGAAGTCAATTCTCACAACTCTTCGATCATAAAAATCACGCATGGGTAAAAACTACTTCTCCTGAGAAAGCAGCAGCAGAGCGACAGAGCTGACCAAATATTCCTGGAGACTACTGCTCCAGAACAAGTCTCTTCAATGCAGGCATCTCACTAATGATTATTTTTTTTTAATTCAGATTCCTTATTCCTCCTGTCATTTTGGCTCCCTGCTGAAGCATCTGAGAGTAGGCACCGCCTCACCACCCAAGGGGTCTCTCCAAGAGGATCTGCCACCCAGCGTTTGGGAACCTTGGCCAGAAAACCAAGCACGTGCACCGTTTGGTTTGGCGTCGTCTTTCAGCGGCCCCAGAGACTGGTGCCGGACCCTCTGCAGGCTTCGCTCTCCTGACTGACAGCTCTCTGGTAAGCGATGCCAACCCAGGGGGAGCCTACGCAGGTAGATAAAAGACACAGCTCCAGAATCATAGAATCACAGAATCATTAAGGTTGGAACAGACCTCTAGGATCATCAAGTCCAACTGTCAAGCCAGCCCCGCATGGCTACTAACCCTGTCCCGCAGCGCCACGACTACATGCTGTTTGAACCCCTCCAGGGACAGGGACTCCCCCAGGGGCAGCCTGTCCCCAGCCCTGACCAAATAATGATATTCCCACTGAACTGGCAGGCTTCTGTCCCCACTTACAAATAAAACAGGGACCAGGCTCTGCCCAAGCCCTGGCACAGGAACACTCACCCTGCTGCTTGCTCACTCCCCAACACAGTTTTTGCCCATGCCAGCTGTCACTGTACTGAATAATGTCCCCACGTGGCTCAGGAAACCTCTTTGACAAGGCAGTTCCGACACAGCCATTCTCTTCTGGGGAAGAGCTTAGCTACAAAGCACGTGGATGCAGACTAAGCTGTGACGCCCAGCCTCTGAGCCCAAGAGCAGCATCTGGCTCCTCTTTAACCGTCCGGAGAGCTGAAAGGTGTTACCTTCTCAGCTGACACCACCGTCTGGGCAAGGCTGCCTTTCCGAGTTTCAGTCCAGGCAACACAGGGCAGTTCTGGCACTAAGACAAGTAAGTCTTCTGGTAATACCTGCAACACAGGCTAAGTGGTGGAAGCGGGGTCTCTGTTACTAGTGTTTAAATCCCAGGGTCAAAAAAAAACCCAAACCAAAAAAAAAAACCCAAACCCCAAGCAAACATACATCAAGTATATCATTCCATGATGAAACACACACTTGTTTTTTTAAACCACAGTTTGCATATGCAGAGCACAGGATCAGTCTATGCAACGGGATAATAAAAGCAGCAATATAATTCTGTCCCAAGGGAAATGGCAAAAAGGAGGAAAAGAAAACTAAGAGTATCTTTCCTTCGAGTGCTTGTACCTTGCCTGAAATCCTTCTGGTGACTGAGGCTGCGGACCTCATTCTGCTCCTCAGCAATGTGTCCTCAGTTCTCCTCCTCCCTCAGCTTTACACAAACCACACGTGAATTCCATGCACACCGTATCAAGTAACTGCCTATGGAAGTGGGAGCAGGAGTATTTAACGTATAAGATGACTCTGTGAAGAGAGATTCACTTTTTCTATTGCTTCAAGTCCAGTGAGGCAGCTCAGGTAAATCACCCTTCAGCCCTTCGCTGCATCTGACGCAAGAGTCTGTCTAAGGAGAGAAATCAGTTCAAATCTTTCCTAACCTGATGCTTTTAATCTGGATTTTACCAAAGACTGGGGGGTTTTTTTAAGGACTTGAGAGGAAGCAAATGCTTTGAGCATCTGCACAGATGGCAAGTGTGAGAGAAATACAGAAACCTCCAAAACATGATGGATTCTTCAGTGAAGAGAAGCAGCTACAGACAGGGCACACGGGCCCTTCCCTCACACCCGCTATCTCCCGAAGGGCTGGATCCATGAAAACCCCTCACGGCAGGCAGCTTAGACCTTACCGCTGTACACCATTTCAGCTGCAAACTTAGAGAGCGTGCCGGGGTTTGGGAGGCAGGGGAGAAAACCACAGCTCAATGGCAAGTAAGTTGTCGTGCTTGTGTGTCTGCCTTTACACGATGCTGACTTACGATTTTAATAGCCATTTTGCTGTTCGGTTGGAAGTCAAAAGGATCCATGCAAAAATTTAATACTCAAAAGAAGAGAAAAACTGGCACTCTGCTTTTTCAACTTGCCAAGTCAGAAGAATGTTACTGAAGACTCTCTTACATAAATGTTCCTTGACCTCTGAATGAACCAACAGGTCTTAAAAACTGCATCAGCCAAAGCAAATTCCCATAGCAAATACAACATCGAGCCGAGTGCATCAGATCTTTCTCTCCGCAGCACAAAGAAAGCTCCGAGCCCAAAAATGGCAAGTTAGCATTTCCTGTTTGGGCCTAAATGAGTCCAATAAACGTGTGGTAAGCAGGTGCCAGTATCTCGACAGCAGAACTGGACTATACCGCGCTGACTCCTCCCGAGCCCTCTCACAGCTGGCCAGCAAAATGTTCTACCACCGTGCCAAGCAATAAGGATCCACAGATCCTTTTGCCTCTGGACAAAGCTCTCCCCATACATCCCCATACATAATGGATCCGGAATAGGGTTTGGAAAGGCAAGAAAAAGAAACACGAGACCTTTGGCCAAAACAAGAGCAGGTTGTGGTGGCTCCAGCCAGGCCTCACCTGGGCACCAGAAGCATCACCGGCAGGTACCGCTGCAGACAGATGTGCTCGAGGTAAGGAAGTGCTGCACGTGTCTGCACACCATGAATTCACTTAACACGTGTATGACCCCGAAACCACAGGTGAATTCTATGAACTCCAGAAGCTTGAGTCCAAATTGAAAAGACAAGTCCTACATAAGATGTAGCTAAAGCTGGTGACATCTGTGGGAGCAGTTTAAGAGAAGCGCGGAACGCAGCCCAGATGACTGCTAAATAACCTATCGCTCCTCAAGCGGGTCAGAGAGCTTTAGAAATGCCATCCTACAACCCCAACCTGGGCAGGAGCACGCGTGGATGCTGCTGGTACATTCCATGTTTCTAAGGCTGGCCTAATATTAGTGTTTGTCTGTTCATACAAAGCAGTAATGGCATACAATAAAGCCACATATACAGATACACAGAGCGCTCAGGAATGGAGAAGAGAACCAACACCACGCCCACAGCACGACAGAGGTCATGACGTGTTTTAGATATCATAGAATCACAGACTCCTCAAGACTGGAAAAGCCCTCCAGGATCATCGAGTCCAACCATCAACCCAGCCTCCCCCGGCTGCTGCCCCCTGTCCCGCAGTGCCACGGCTACACGCTGTTTGAACCCCCCCAGGGACGGGGACTCCCCCCTCCCTGGGCAGCCTGT
>VWZZ01002686.1:29617-48057 GCA_013399095.1 Psophia crepitans
CCTTTCCAGCCACCCTGCCCCCAGCCCGTAGCGCTGCCGGGGGTTGGGGTGACCCACGGGCAGGACCCGGCACTTGGCCGCGTCGAACCTCACACCGTTGCCTCGGCCCATGGATCCAGCCTGGCCAGATCCCCCTATCCTTTTGAACCTAAGTACGCCATACCTCTTCCTTTGCGGGAAGTTCTATAACCCATCTCACCAGCTCAATCTTCCTAGAGAGATTCCCGTACTATATTCTGCACCACCCATGTTATAAACACCAACGCCAGGGAACAGTCAGCCACTCCAGCACAAAACCTCCCTTCAGCTCCGCAGCTTCCTGACCTACTCACCAGGTTCCTCTCAGCTTGTTTCTCTGTAGCACGTCCAAGAGCCTCACGCAGGACATAAACCCCTGAACATCAATTATGCTGCGCACTGAGGCAGAACTGCCAAGAAGAAAGAGTCCCTGGGCATTTCACATCGCATCGTAACGTGTATGTACACAGGGACAAAGAAAAGCGCACCGACAACTTCAACTCTGTAATTTAAACGCTCAGCTCGGCAAAGCAAGGAGCTTTTAACAGCTTTTGGCAAATAAATGTTGAGCCTCAGGTCACATTTCCTCTTCAGGTCGAGTAAGATCTTTATCAACATATGGTCTACTCAATAAAAAAGAAATAAAAATATTGGTAGGTATCACATACATTGCGATTTGAAGATCACCTCTCCCTTTCCTTTAAAAATTGCCGTGGTAGCGAAACAAGCACGGGTTATGCCGAGAAGGGGATTTGTATGTGAACGCAACCAGCTACGTTTCTTTAATGACATGTCAGAGCGACAGCGTCAGACACAGAAGTTTCACCATCTAACCTCCACGCTACAAGTTTATCGGCAACCCCGCAGTCAGCGAGAATGGAGACAGAGTGGGAACGATATAATACCGACCTTTTGCCAAAATACCTCGAGCAAGTCTGGGAACTGGAAAAAGCTATATGAATCTAAGGCAGCTTTATACTGATTTCATGTTGTCTCCAGTAAATACTGTACTTGTGTTGAAAAAAACCCAAGCGCCACCAAAACAACCTGTAAACATATAAAAACTGCATGACAGCCAAGGCTCACCTTAAAATCTACATGGATTTAAGACAGGAACAGCTTCCAACTACTACAGGAAAAAAATAACTGCTAAAACACTGATTTTTTTATTAGCAGCTCCTTCTTACTTGTTGTTTTTGTGAACTGCACCAAAACACATCTGATGCAAAGAACTGTTGGAGGGTGTCCCATCAGAGAGAGCACAGCAGTGGTGTGTCCTGGCCTGACAAGGTGGAGAGCGACTCCAACCAGCAATAGGAGCTGAGTAAAAGTACCAACTTGCCCACGGACTGTACCACTCCAGTGAGCCAGGCCACCGCTGGCACTAACAACCGCGCAAGCGCGTACCCGAGCCAAGGGCTGCGTGGTGGGGTTAAACCCCTTTGAGTGAGATGCGACAGAGAAGGGAAGCATCGTGTCAGCAGGGGGCTGAATGACAGGAGTATACGTCTTTGCTTCGGTGCAGCGAACAAGGCGCTGCCATGAAATCCAGTTCTTGTCACCTATGTTACCTCCTGTGGTAAGATTAAGCTACATACCTTAACATGTTATAAAATCATTTTGCAGTCACACAGATGCACCAATCCAGGGCGATAGTTACGTGTCTCAGGAGGTGAATTCATATCATATGCATCATTAATGAAGTTCCCCGAGTAAATTCCTTGGAGCAAACCTGTCTTCTGTACTTAAGAAAACAGCTCTTCAGAGTCAGATTCTGTTCCCAGGATTCAGCGCGCTCCTGCGGCATGCAGCTGAAAAACTTCCCTACGCCTGTCCTCGTGGTGTGAAGGAGCACAAAAACCATAAATGAAACTGGATTTCAAAGTTCCTTAATTAGTTCTCTTTATACGCCTCCTACGCAAAGCTTTTACGGCACCAGAATCCGGCCTTTCACACAGGCTTTTTAATAGAATCACAGAATCTGTAAGGTTGGAAAAGCCCTCAAGGATCATCAAGTCCAACTGCCAACCCAACCCCACCATGGCCACTAACCCCCGTCCCGCAGTGCCACGGCTACACGCTGTTTGAACCCCTCCAGGGATGGGGACTCCCCCCTCCCTGGGCAGCCTGTCCCCAGGCCTGACCAAACAGTAAATGCAAAAGTCAATTTATTGGTGTTTTCTTTTCATTCATCTGACCAGGTACCTTAACGGTGCGCGCAGAGTATCAGAATGGCGCGAGAAGGGGTTAAGCAGCTACGTTACATACACCCAAATAACTGGAGGGTTGAAACGACTGAACACATGCAGCCCATTTGCAGACTTCTGTTAGAAAACAGTAACAGGGAGAAATTACAGACGCAGCTCCCGAGCAGGCAGCTCCCACTTGGAAGTCGTTAGCGTATTTACTCTGTCTGTGGCAGCACCACCAACTGCATGTCAAACAGCACGCAAGGAATACGCCACAGGAAATGCTGACTATACGCACAACTACTGTGTCACGGCAGATATATTTCTTCCCGGCACAATAATCCTTCTAAGGATTCCAGTCCTCTCAAAGAGGCAGAATGTTTTAATAAAAGGTAGTCTTTGTTGCCAAAGACTTGACAAAGAGGTTGCATAATCTTGCCTTGTTTCATGTAAACAGGGCCAGTGGACAACTGTCTTCTGAAGCTGGTATTTTTTTTTCTCTTGAGCACACAGATGTCCTACGACTAGATTCAGATAGACCAGAAGCCTCGTGCATACGTACGCCCCTCACCCAGAGGAAGCACACAGAAAGCCAGCATTCTCACCGGGATCGAGGGGCTTGTTGACACGGGCCTCAGTGGCGAACAGGCAGAAAAGCTCCCCGGACGCAGATCCTCGCTCCCAGGGCTCTTCTGCAGCGTTCAGGGATGGGGACCCAGAGGTCTCTCTCTTGCCAAGACTCTGCATGACAGCTCTAGAATAGAGGACACGGGTGTCAAAGGGGAGCCAGTACTTGGAGCCTCGCAGAAGTCACCTGTGTCTACTGTGGTAAATAAGGTGTCACTTCTTACAGCTGGCTTTCCTTATTTAAAATCTGTGGATTACTGGCATCTTGTTATGGCTTTGAACTACCCAAAACTACATCCGATTCCACAGCACCTTGAAAAAAGGACCCTCCACAAACGGGACAGCTATTTACAAATGACTGGAGGCAGCAATGCAGCGTTTGGCTGGTGGTTACTACTCCTAATTCCGTATTCCATCACATATAAAATAACCAGCATCGTTTTCACTGTTCTAGGTGTGTTATCACATTCAGGAACACGCTTTGATATTTGCATTTGAGTTTGGCAGACTCTCTCCTGTTAAGGCTGAATAAATAAAAGGTGTTTCCATGGTACGGGAAGCGTGTCTGTGGAAGGATGAATTCATTCAAGTGAAGCACAAAAAAAAATAAATAAATCATCAACAGACTTGGCTAAGATCCCTTTGGAAAACTTTGGAATTTGCTCTGGGCTCCATTGCCGTGCACCAGTTTAGCTAAGGAGGAGGTCTGCATTTGTACACGTGGGGAGAAGTTTCATTTAACACAACTTCACTTCACCGTCCTCTTTCCCGCAAGTGAAACCGAGCTGGATTATGTTGCATCTCTTGCAGCCTAAGAGTCAGGTACCAAAGGGCCCGCAGTAACCGGGCGTGAGGCTGCACGCTCGCTTGGGCAATCCGCCTCCATTGTTCAGGTCAGAAAATGAGTGAATAGTAAGAAACAAAAATAGTGATCAATTTTTTGAGAGGGGACTGCAAAGCTTTCACAACAAGGACTACAAAATGCTGCTTGACCGCAGGCCCATCGCTGGTCATCTATTTGGATGCTCATATCCAAACAGAAACAGGGAAAGTCAGGAACCATTAAAACCCAGGGAACGCTGGAAGCCATTACCATGGCGGCACAGTAACGCCACAGCTCCTTCGCTCAGGCCTGCACCACAAATCTTGTGTTTTGCATTATTTAACAGCCTAAGAACATCATTTCGCCTCACAGACCTTGGAGAAGGATTATAATAAAAGCCCAAAGCACCAAACAAATTTCATTTGGCCAGGATATCAGAATTAGTTATCTTTAGGATTTTTAAAAGACTACACGGCCGTCAAGTCCTCACTTCTGGATTTCAGCACCTCCCAGACTTAAGCCTGATTTCCCACAGAGACCTTAAATCTAAGCTTTGAATCGTCACAAGAGCAAATAGCTTCTGACAGCAAACAACATGATACGTACTTACTCCCGAGCCAGGCCGCTCTTATTTTGGGTCCATTCCTTGAGGGGTATGGGGGCACTGGAAAAGTCGTCACGCCAAAGCTCCCGCAGCCCGTGCGCTGTGTTCTGTTCCGCTTCGCCACGTCCATCTCAACGTCGCCACGCTGGAGCAAGGAGGAGCAGAAGTAAGTACCTGCAGCACTAGCTTTAATGCAGCGTACCTGCTTGTTAGAATCATAGAATCACTAAGGTTGGAAAGGACCTCCGAGATCATCAAGTCCAACCGTCAACCTAACACCACTATGCCTACTAGATCATGTCCTGGAGTGCCACATCTACATGTTTTTTGAATGTCTCCAGGGACGGTGATTAAAAGCACTTTCAAGCATCGCTGTTCTTATTTTCTCCCAATTTCTACAATCAGTTCATTCTAAATAATCTGCATCCGAAGGGGAAAGGGTGACCATATATTTTTAAAAAGTTGTAGTCACGTGCATAGTCAGTCTCTGGGGACTTGTTGCCAAAATCATTACTCTAAATACATCCAAACAAAGCTTATCTCTCAGCCTTCCTGTAATAGCATACAAAGTGGAAAAAGGCAAGCACAGCAAAGCTTTTACGATCCAATTAATCTGAGGTTGTTTACTTTGTAAAAAAAAAAAAGAGAATTATTAGTTGCCCTCTCTGGAGCGGGCACTTATACAGGCAGTAGCTAAATGCATGCCACGAACTGCCCAGCGATTACAGAGGAAAATCAGAGCTTCTTTGGCACCACTTTGGAATCAACAGACCTGGCTCCAGTCCCTCGCTATTTTCCTTCTGACAAAGCTGGACCTTCTCCATTTACCAACACTGATAAGGACCCAGCGACTCAACTGTGATTCTGGCGACGCACTGAAGAAATACCTTGAAATAAGAAACAGAAATGTTTTCAAACAGCCAAGTGTCAGAAGTACGTAGTACTGTAATCAGCAAATAGCGTGAACCACAGGGACACCTACAGAAAAGGTAAAAAGCACAGTTCCTGGCTTGAACACTGAATAGCGAGACAAACGGATTTAAAAAATAGTAATAAAAAGAAGTGTTGTACGCAGGATGCCTTTTTACAAAGAAGCTAACAAAATGGTACCAAAAAACCCACGTTATTTACTGCTGCTTCAACTGCAAAGTTAATTAAGGCATTCAAATTATGAACTGGCAGGTAGAGAAACGAGTCTCCGAAGCTCAGCTCTTCAAATAAAGGAACAAACGGATGGGTGCACTCGCCTTAATCTGCACTCAAGTGAGGCACTGAACTTACAGAGCCTGCCTTAAAAATCCCTACCCAAACCAAAGGCCCACAGCACCACAGGATCATCAGGCACGCCAAAATCCATCAAAAACATCACGGCAAGACCGGTGAAAAGCCCTGATCCCTCATTATGAACTCACATTGCCGATTTTCACGTGTTTCAGAAGTTTCCGGCAAGTTAACTTCGTAGCTCCAGGCTGACAGCGCGCAGCGTCTTTCCATGACTAACGTTTTGCTGGATCTAGTATCGTCCGTCCTCCTGCAGCTGGCATGACGCTGGCAAGAAAAAGCCCCGACGTCAGCAGAAACTCCACATTTCTGTCCTCTAATTTGATACAAATGCAACTGCATAGTCCAGCTTGATCTAGATCGTGCTCGTACTGCTGAGAGATCCAGCGATGACCAGTTGTAACATTATGAAATCATGGCCTAAACTAGTCCTAAATCTATAAAATTGGGGGAGGGAGGGGGAAGAATTGAAGAAAAAAAAGAAAAAGAAGGTATTAAAGACATTGTCTCTGCCAGTTTTTACGTGGTGCAAATTCCCCATCGGCCTGTTCCCCCCTCTTTGAAGGTAACACGAACTTGTGAGCCCTCCAATTCTAAAACTAGAGCAACAACCCTCACTTATGAGAGCAGCAGCTGCCGTTGCTCTCAGGGCCACGCTGAGCTCCAAAGGAGCGAGGAATATTTTATGTACTGTTAGAAACAAGTCAATCAACTCAATCCAGGTAGTCCAACGGCGACAAGCGAGAGAAGAAAGAGGCGTTCTGGCAGCTGGCCAGTGGCCACAGAAACGGCACCTTTGCAAAGACGACTGGGCCGCAGAGGGATTGCCCCGACACCCACCCGTTCCCGTTTGGCATCCTCGCCCAACAAAGGGAGCAGCTCACAAGTTCTTTTCGTTATTTTCAAGATCAGCAGCGTTAAATACTGGGTTACTTCAAAGGGACATGGCAGCGAGGTGGAAAAGCAGCGGAGGCTGCAAAGGGATGGGCTGATTAAGTTCTGAAACAGTGCCCAGGTAAAGGACAGAAGAAGAAAACTGTTTTCATCTGGGCCCTGCTTGCTCGCCCTTGATTTTAAACAGCCCCAGAGCCAACAATATGAACTAGAGCTTGAGCACCCCCGTGTGTGCAGCAGCACATTCACAAATACCTCAGCACGTCTTTCTTTCCAGAAACCACAGGACTCAAGCGCCAAAAATGACGCTTTGCCCTCCAAAAAAGCATTCTTGCACTTCAAGGAATCCACTCCAGTAACTCAGCTCTGAATTAAGAATTCGGGTTCCTCACGAAAACGACCACTAAGAATGGCCAGGTGGGCTGGCAAAGTACCACGTGCTCTGGCAGAGCGCAGCACTCCCCTCCGGCGCCCTGCAAACCGCCGTACAGCGTACGGACACTGGCACCTTGACCGGGACATGGACCCGCTCCTCCTTCTTACAGTATTTCAAGCTAGTCAGCAGAGGGAAGTTAGCCAGGAAGCTCTCTCCCCCGTTCTAAAAATCTCAAATCTTTTCTTACTAGAAGGTTCTGCTAATTTACTTACAATTTCTTTGGTCTCAGTAGAGCCAGAATGGGAAGCACGCAGAATAGGTGAAGGAACACTCAGGCCAAACAGAGCTCGATATCACATTAATTCAATAATATGGTCTCACCCAGAAAGAAAACTATACAGACTTCTCCAAGACGCTTCAGTTTTGTTTCTCAGAAAACGTTGGAACTTTTTTTTTTATTTCTGCTGCAGAAACCAGCTCCGCTCACTCGCTTGCGGCAAGCACACCCTCTAAGAGGAGACGGCCGCTCGCGAGGTCGCTCTCACACGGGTCGCACAAAGCTAGAGCAGATGTCTGACCGGGACGGCTGCCTTTCCACAGCTGACCCAGCGCTGGATCCTCCTTTGCTGCAGCCTCCTCTCATCACCACAGACCGAAACCAGAAGAATTACGTTACCATAGCACGATCGTCGGAGGGAAACAGCAAAGCTCTGATCCTCTTTGTGAGAAATACCGAGACAAGGATTTCAGTAGAGACAACGTATTTTAACTGAGTAGTCACCAGGGCAGGGAGAGGAGGTAAGCTTTTGGGCACACAGCCTTTCTTCCAGGTCAAAACTATTAAAGCTAACGAGCACCGCAGCCCTGTCTTCAAAGTTCAGGCTCTATTTTGAAGACAAAGAATCAAACACACATGACCTGTAAAAATGTACGCTTTTCAATTAATGCCAAATTCAGGTGGTGATTACGCAGCACGAGGAGGCTCTCCCGGCTACCTGCAGATAAAGGAAAGCCCACCCGCGCTGCCTAGGCGGGGGCTCACGCTGCCTTTAAAATGGGCCTCCTGTTTTTTTCTTCCTCTTTTTGCATTGTACATTGACAATATTACCAACAAAACAAGCTTTTCCATTACCTCTCTTTCATTTTCACTCTCCGTCCTCTCAACTTGCCTTTGCACAATTATCCTCCGCGTTGCATGAATACTTCACAACGGTTTTGGAATAGAAAAGCAATGTAGACACTGACAGTTCCAACTTCTACTCCCCACGGGATCTGTGCCAGCACACTTCAGCTATCCTATCACAAAAGAACCCACTCACAGAACTTGTAGTTCGCTGGATGTGACTTGACCGATTCCAGTCCCTCGGGTTCAGTCTCCCTCCTAGGTAGCTGCGGTATTTCAACAACCCTCTTCCAGACTTGTGTTTCACCTCAAGGAATGCTGCAAGAAATCCACCTCCAAACACATTCAGTGGAGGAACCTTCTTCTCATTTCACTGGCATTGGCAGACCTGGAGTGCGATTTTCTAAGGTAAGTTGAACTGAAAGGGTGTAAACCAAACACGAATAAACGGAGAACTCAGCACGGAGTACTGCACCCGCACACCGCTACATCAGCGCTGAAAACTGGCTCGTAGGGTCGACGCAATCAAACTGACCGCCAAAGTTCGTGCTCAAGTTTGATGCCAATGAAAGCTTCCATCTCTATACCAATTCCCACACGTACCTACAGCACACAACGTGCTCAGGCCTGCAATGGGCTATTTGTGATAGAGAAAACAGTTGACGAAACTCTCAGACACAGGCTGGGAACAAGCCGCTTGAGTTCAGCACAGCAGCGTCTGCCGCAAATGGATTTGTGGGGATTTCAGGAACAAACAAGAAACAGTCAAATGGTACCCGACACACCACATTCCTTGCTACAAGGCGTTTAATATAAACGCTCATCGCAGCTCACAGCAGAGTCCACGCTCAAATCGGCGCCTGACGGATCGTGGCTGGGGCAGCCATTCCACGTGCCTTTCCCGAGACAAGGGTCTGCTGCCTTCAGCGGACGCATCGTAACCTGCGTGTGGGAATACCTGTCCGTGAAAACATTGGCTGTGCACATTATCTAGGGTCTGTACGTAACCCTACTAAATATGGGTTTCACTTTATGGACACGTGCTGCGTATCGCTTGCTCCAGCAGAGACAGAATACCACAGAAAACAAAGACCTTTCTTCCTCCCAACCCCAGGGCGACTCCCATCGAGGGAAGCAGCGGGCTTTCAGACATGCCACGGACAATGGCGGATCTATCACAGGCAGTTTTCATGTACTAAACGCTTGTCCCGACAGCCATCAACCTGGCTGGGGCAGTTTTCAGGCCTTCTTTCTGCTTCCCAAGACACTTTTTTTTACCACAAAAAAAGACAGATGTGGTTTAAGGCCTTGTCCCCATTCCAAACTGGAAAGGTGGACCCGTTTCAGATTAACCACGGCAAGGAAGGTCGGTCAAGCGGACTGTCAGTCGTGAGCTGCACAGAGTACCAGCTCCCTCTGCTGCCAGTTTAGCAGCCAAAAATCCCCTGCCTCCGAGACAAAGTGACAGTACGACATTCAGACAGGCCCGTGGCACCGTCTGGTAATCTAGAAACAATTTCCCACATCTGTTGCAGCCCTGCAAAGGGCTTTATCAGATCAGTTCTGACCTCCTTACCCGGGGTTTTTGAGTTGTTAGATATCGTTGTATAAGATGCTTTTTTCTGCCGCGTTGAACTTGCAGTTTTACACGCAGGTGGTTTTTTCGACAGAGGAAGATCCTAGTGGCATTTTTTTTGTTGTTAATTTAGTTTACATCGAAGTGGTATTTTGGAATCTTTTAAAAACTTTAAATAAATAGTTACTTCCCTACCCTCATTTAGGCCAGTCAGTCTGTAGCCCCTACAGCTACAGAGAAGCACTAAAGTACCAATTAACAGAGAAACAGAAACAAACCACATGGAGCAACACCGTACCCTTTGTTTGTCTCAGGATGTTGAAACCACAAATACGTGTCTTAAATTCTTTAAGAGCTAGGCATGATCACGCAGCGCTCAGTATCAGCGCTACTTTTAATTCTAATAAAAAGACTCTGGAAAAATCGCACTCCGACAGCAGTAATAATTCCTCACCTGAGTGCGCGGTGCTGAACTGCCCCTGCTTTTCGTCCCAATATTATCAGCAAAGATAAAACTGTTTAAGTCGCCGAACTGTGGAGAAAGGCTAAAAGACAGACCGGAGGGGAAGGGTGTGTACATGTATGTCTGCAGGTACATCTGCTGTCAGTTACTGAATTTTACTTATTTCTGCCACCATTTAAAGGTCAGCTTAATGGTCTCGAGATTCCTGAGGCTTACAGTACCTATTTCTACTTTTGGGGTGTTTTTGTTTCAGCAGTGCTGGGAAAAACAATTCAGAAATTCCAGCGCTTCTGATTGTACTGGAAGCATTTAAAGAATTTGTGGGGCAGGATCTACTGACTGAAGCTCAGAAGCTATACATAAATTAGAAGCTTGATTTTACAGAAAACTTGTTGTTTTGGAGTATTTTGACAGATACCACTAACTGAATCCAACGTAGGAATTTTTGAGATCCGAGCCGCTGCGTCCTCCAGTGATAAACTGAAAGGTTAAGACCCTTCTCCCATCTGCACAATACAAAATGAGTTAGAGCAGAGCTGAGGAACTCCGGTCTGTATTTAGGGCTGAAGCATCATGCCAACTTGCATGATGCCTGAAAAACGGCTACGTAATTCAGAAAAAAAAATACAAGCAGCTATCAGTGTCGTGTTTGTTTTTTTTACTGAGCGAATTACAACTTCCCTTCCATAATTATCGCTGTTTCCACGTGCTCCACAAACACACGCATCCTTAGTTACTCCAATCTTCTGCCTTACGCCAGGCAGTGAAAGGACAACTGTGCAGAATTATCCTTCAGCAGTTCTTTTCTCAGCACTCCCTCTTGCACGTACCAGCATATTCAGGGGCTGAAGGGAGTGAAAAAGATAAAAAAACCCCGACACGTTCCTTCTGTCCACTTCTATTTGAGAGGCATCTACAAACTAAGTCCCACACAACATCGCTAACATCTCTGACACAGATAAGGCGGTGGCACCAAGGTTAAACGTCTGAGTAAAGAGAAGATGCTCAAAGAGCCTGGATTCTCTGAGGTTTGCCTGTGCAACTGGGAACTGGCAAGGAGGAACAGTTCCTTCGTGCGTGTCACGTAACGATAAAACAAGTCTTCCTTATTTTTAGAGCCAGGTTACTTCAGGAAGTAACGGTATGAATTGTCAACTTGTAACCACATCGAATTTTCCATTTAGCTCACAGAGTTCTGAAAAAACACAGGTTTTCTGCTTTTTCTAGACACACAAATATACAGGCGCACCTCTGATTTTGTACGTACAGACCTCTAAACCACAACAAAAGCCAGAACCTTACTCCAAAGGCAGTTAAATTTGCTAAGCCAAAATTTTATCACCTCAGTTCCTGGAACAGACAAAATAAGATACACGGCACAGTTTATTTGCTCCTGAGAAACTTACAGACTTGCAGATAACCAAAACTCAGGAGCCCTGTGAAGTTTATCTCTGGGATCCACTTCACTGAAACTAGCACCTTCTCTGAGACACATCTAAAGAGAAACAGAATTCCTCTCGTAGAAGCTCCTAAATTAGAAGTACAATTGCTTTCCTGAATTGCCGAAGAAATGCAAGTTCCCACCTTCACAACAGGTTTGTTAAAACTAAACACTCCAACCTGACCAATTAACTGATGGCGTAACCGAAACAAAAGGGAGTGACTAACCCATCACAGATTGCACCGGAGCTCTCAGAATCAGCTCACGGAATCAGCACACGGAATTCCAACTTGCAGAGGCTCAAGCATGGCGAGTTACCAGGTTTCCGTGCCAGAACTGTCACAAACCTTCCCGGCGTCCTGGCAGTGCCTCTAGCGGCACCCAGGAACAGGGATTTCAGAGGAAAACACAGGAAACAAGGAAAACCAAGTGTGGAGTAAGTCACCTCCTGAGTACTTCCCTGTCAGCCCTGGCTAACAGGCAGATCACAGTCTGGCAACATTAACTGCAAAAAAACACCAATAAGAAAACAGGATTTTTGTGATTATCTTTTTTTAAGCTTCCAAAGCAAGTGTTAGAGAATGTACCACGCATTGCTCCCTAGCGAAAATAGTCCGAAGCGCGGCATCAGGACTGGCAATAAGGGACATTTAGTTTCACACAACATTTCTGAACAAATGCCCCTGCCCAGCCACAATAACCTCCTTCAAGCCCCCCCTTCACTCAGGGCGACAGGAAACCATCTTACAGCAGCAATCAGCCAACAGACCACAGGTTCCTTCCACCACAACGAAGGCATGCCAGTGTTGGCTTGTTGCCGTCATCGCCCTTGGCCTGGTATTCTGCCTGATCATCTAACGACAAAAAATAACGCAGTTATTTTAAAAACCACTTTGTATTGTCAAAGACTAACGGGCACTAACTTTAACAGTTAAAACATGAAACATTCTGACTCTGCACTATGACAACCAGCCGAAAGCAAAGAATACAAGCAAGGCTTTGTCCTCTATCCTCATCTCCTCTAAAAAAAAATAAAAATGAAAATAAACTTTTACGAGACCAAACCTGCACCGACTTCTGCGCAAAGGGACATTATCGTGCACGAGTTTCACAACGTACATCTGCTGACTTCAGATGTACACAGAGCAAGGCGAGATGTGAATCCAAATACCCTTACAGGAAGCGCCTACAGGAAATTACCCTGAGGTTTACCTAAAAGCCAACACACACCGGTCCTTTAAGGCACAAAATATTCGCACGTTACCTTTAGGACTTGCATTAAAAAACCCAGACTCGATATACAGTTGAATGAAGCATTTGGTTTATCGTCCTTCATTCTTTTTCAAGGTGCTACCTTCCTCATTTTAGACTGACGACCATCAGCTGCTCCTCTACCTTATTCAGGGAGAGGAGATCAGGAGGGAACAGAACGCTGTCACTCAACAGGTGATTGCTAGGAATGACCCAAGGACCTCACGCTCCTAACTCCAAAGCTAATGCACAAGAGAATGACAACGACCCCGTTTACTTGGCAGTTACAGGAAATTGGCTATCAGAACTGTTAGGAAGACTGTCACGAGCCACCGGAACATCCAACTAGACCCAATTACTGATCAGTCTGCATCAGTGTCTTAATTAAACAAACCAATAACTACAGCGCCAGTCCCTCCAGCCTTTCCCTCACCCCAAAACCTGTTGTCCCCCAGCCTGCAGGTTGAGATCAGCTCACTAGATGGCAGCAGCCTAGACAACTCAGTTTTATTTAAAATTCATCTGCGCAATTCCTTATGACAATTCAGGAGACACACCTGCATTACCGGGCTATTCTGAACGCACGACGACCACCCCTGGAAGAAGATCTCCCAATAAACAGACATTTGTGCCCAACACTCGTTCTTTATGGCCAGCTGGCCAACACTTTATTTGGAAAATAAATATAATTCCAGCTGCAATAGATTACAGTAAGTACGTACATCTCGGTGAAGGAGCAGTACTGAATTACCCACGCAGCGTTTGCGGGACACGCTCTTCCGATAGTTAAAGCAGCATCATTTCTTAAAACTGTACTTGGCAGTCAGGGCGGACACAATATCCCTGTAAGGAGTAGCCGAGTCGGATCCGGTCCTCGGTATGCAACACAGGCGACGGAAGGCCGGCGAGCGCAGCAACAGGTTGTGCGAGAGTCCCACGCAGCTCGAGGACAGCCAGTACAGCGCCATGGACTGCAACGAGACACGAGCCTAAGTCAGCCTCCCTGCAGGCGAGGAAAACGCTAGAGGCTTCTGCAGCTCTTCAGGGCCACAACCACCGGGGACTCCCAGTTACGGAGAGAAATAACTCACCTAGCACCACTCCTCTCAATAACAATAATGGCTTCCGTTTCAAAGGGATCAGTCACTCTTTCTCAACTCTTCTGGGAAAAAGTCTCACCTACGCTGAAGTTTGCCAACAGTTCATAAATTAATTCATATTCAACTTGCTTAGGCTTTCCAAACTTCTCTATTTCAGACTCTAAGTTGATGAACTAGATGCTTTTTTTTTTTTTCCCCTAACCACTGCTGAAATATTCACAAGTTGAACACCTAGTAAAAATGAGAAATGTTTGAAGACAACTGTGGAAAATCTCCTAATCTTAGAACTACGCTGTGCCTTTTAAACTGGGCAAACACTTAGCCATCCTCTGGCTAATGTCCACGTACAAAGCTTTCCTCTTGTTTCTGATGTGACAAAAGGGATGCTAACCCACCCTGAACATCCTTGCAAGCCCTAGTTTGCAAAAATGTTGTTTAGAAACAGTAAGTCTGCAGATACTTCCCTCTTGAACAAAAACATTCCAAATGGGTTAAGAATTCAAATGCATACGCAGACAGAACATCTTTACTTTAGCGCACGCGCTGTATTAGAGCGTGGTCTATTGAACGCACCCGGCATTCGGGCTGCTTGTTAGCGTTAGAACATCCCGGAGCCACAGGTTAGGGGACACGCCATTACCAGCCTGTACTCACAGAGGGGACCGTTGCAGCAATAGGGATCATTACTACCGACACCACTCGGAAGAAATTCGTCACAAACTTCTGGAATCCGGAAACTTTCGCTTTTTGCGACGCAAAGATCTGAAAGGGGAGAAAGCCACAGTTGCAAACACGTTCTTCTGGGAACACTACAAAGAGAGAAAAGGCGACAGCGGGGTTTCCTCTAACCCAGCACTCGTGTACACCTACGGCTTTCACTCTGCAGCCTCTACTCGGATTAACATCCTGCTACCACCTTCCGTTTAACCTGTCTGATGGTTCACATGTTCAGCCCTCTGTACCTAACACCGTTCCCACCCAGGGGAGCACCCATCAGTTCAAGGTGACGCAACTGTACGAAGTCACTCTGGCCCAGCTGGAAGCTGCATTGCCTTGGGCCGAAGCGCAGCCCTCTGAGAAACCGCTGCCAACCGCAAACGGACCAGAACGGCTCGGTGGAGAGCTGAACGACAGCAGATTCGGGTCTCCAGTCGCATTCTGACTTTTTTTTCTCTAAAAGAGTCTTAGTCCATGTGACACAGAAGAAAACGGAGTAAGGATGCAATCCAGACAGTTAGTGTTTGACGAAAACACCTAAAGGAATAACCCAAAAGAAAAATATTTCCTTTAAATTACCCCCCAAAATAGGAAATATAGCCTCTTTTCCCTTTTTTCTCCTGTTTCTGTTGATTAATCTCCCCAGCAATCTTAAGAAGTCCTGGATTTTTTTCAGTTTATTAAAACACCACATAATACCGTCAGTTTGGACCGCAAGGCAGTAACAAAAATAATCGGGGTGGGGTAGAATAAACCGAAAGACCCCATAGCAGTTTTGCTGTGCCTGAAGCCCAGGCAGCTCGTTAGAACGTCGCTCTAGGAGAAACTCAGTTTTGCTGAGGCCCAAGTAAAGCCACTGAAGTATCTGAGCCTTATCACATCAGACCTTGGCATCTCTAAACAAGACACCTGCACGATCAATCCGAAGAGCAACGACGTTATCTTTCGGTTCTGACCGGTGCGTTTAAAGCGGTCGTAACCTGCAGCTACCGTGACGTTACCAAGTTTTATAACCGGGTAATGCTACCGTACAGTTCCATAAAAAGAATTACCCTTTCGCATTTGTCCTACCTAGTTCCAACGTACCTCCACGATCAGCAGATTCACGAGCCCGAGGGAAACTGGCAAAATCCACGTAGAATCTGGCGCAGTGAGGTCTGTAAACCACAACGCTCCGCCCGCTGAAAACTGTTCTTGAACTGCACAGTTTAAAGAAAAAAACGGAATTCAGTATGATTTTCTACCTCAAGTTAGTCAAAACCGCAGCAATCAAATCGTCCCAGTTTCCAGGTACATTTTATCTGCGAGATAAATAATACTAAAGCAGAAACGTTCTGTTTAACGGATCACACGTCGAGGCGTGCTGTTATCATCACAAATGAAAAATGGTGGGAGGTACGAGGTGAGATCCAGCTTAGCTCCTGACAGCCACGGATTCAGGTAAACCAGCGATGAAAACCAGCTTCATCTCACTCACTGCTTAGAAGCCAATGAAAAAAACCTGCATGCAATAACCTGTAGTCAGTACGTATGCTGTGGTTTTGAAATAACTATATTTTTCTTCATGTTATCTAAGTAGTGACATTTCTGTTTAAAAGAATACACTATAAAATCTTTTCAAAACATCTTTTTTTTTTTTAATTTAAAACCCCACACACATTCACCTTGAGTATAGTACACCACGTAAAACTCCACATGGAAGAAAAAAACCAGACTCACATGGCACATACTGCGGCACGGGCAACGTTCCTTGCTACATATGCCTCTCTTGCGAACCAGTAAAGTTGCACAAGAATTTTTTTTCCTAGTAACCCTGTCTTCAGAAGACCACAAAATAATTCAAGGCTTACACGATATAACAAAACGCCTCACACAGTTCCCAGAGCTCAGAGCCCCTGATCCTGTTTTTCAAGAGCCATCCAACAAAGCTCACACCACGATTACCAACAGTGAGAGGGCATCAGCAGAGATCAGCGATGCTCTGGATGCTTCCGAGGACGCGCCTGCAAGCACAGTAACCAAACGAACCACGAGCGTTAGGAACGCGTCCGTTCAGGTTAATCACCTTCCGGGTGCGTGGCGCCGACGCTGCAGTTGCGCAAAGCGAGGGACACGCAAACCCACATGGGAACCTGTACCCACACCAGTAAAGTGGCTTTGAAGGGATGGCAGTTGTCTCGAATGTACAGGTCTGTAACAATCCTCCGCAGGTTCTTCTTAAAATGGAACCTTTTAGAAAGACAAAAAAGAGACGCAACACCTGTTATAGCATAACTTCTCAAGTTCAGAAATAACACTTCTACAGGCTGTGCGTGTCGAATTGCCTTATTTAGGGGCAGCTCTGGAAAAGCTGAAAGTCTTTCCTCTTCAAGCATGCCTCTCTCCTCTGCCACCCCCTCCCCTCCCAACTTCTGGCCCTGTGGCTATGAGCACCTTTTCACAACAGAACTTCCCACTGCTATCGGCAGCTATTGGTATCGGGCCTGGTATTTCACCTCTTGGTGCTTGTTGCCTGACCTGGGATACCACGTTCTCATCAGGGAAGCAATCAGGCAGTTATGCCATCCCCAGCAGCCCAGCTCAGATACGCGGCTGCTGATGGGACGCAGGGTCCTGTGAAGTGAACAGGACCGCAACCCTCCGAGCTTCAAGTTCCCAGCAGCATTTAGATACTGGAGCAGCTGAGGAAACTTCAGCCACAAGTAAAGGCCACAAACCCACTCCTGGATTTGGCCCTGTAAGCACAAGCCTATCTCAAGCTCAGAGCTTTACAGCGCTCTGAAAGGCAACGTAACAAACACAAGTAGGCCGCAGAAGTGGTAAGAAAACCTTTGGGCAAGGGCAGAATCTTTCTGTGAGACTTGCAGGACTTTCCCTCCTGCTACCCCTCAATCTGGAATGGAGATTTTCAAGGTATTTGCCATCACCATCTTACCTGGCCGCCTTTTCAGACCAACCCACTTGCTTTCCACGGACAGAAACTTCATAGCGAAGACGCTCAGCTAGTTTTTTAATCTCAGGCTGCAAATTTTCCAACTGGCTAAAGAAAAGGAAAAGCGTTTATGCATAGTTACGTGTTAACAACCGCTTCCTTTCTCCAACCCAGACCCTGCAGAGGTTACGAAGGACAGTGAAGGACAAGGTGCAGATCTGTGAACGCCTTTTATAAAATAACCACTAGTTATAGCTAGTTATAGTTAGATACTAGCGAGAAGTACTCACAGTACCAATCAAAGGTACTATCTACCTACTAAATAAATATAGAATTTGACTTTATATGTTGTTTTTAACACACATCTTTTGGTCTCTATTCAGGAATTGCGATCAGCTACTTTGCTGAACAAAAAAACCCTTTCAGGCCACCTCAAAGCGATTGAAAGCCCAGCAGGACACACGACTTGGCCGTCACCAAAGTCGCTATCCTGCAGAATAAGAAGAGACCCCAGAGGGTGCAATACAATATCCATTTCCGCAACCAGAAGAAAAATAAACAAGCACTACTGTAAAAACCAAAAAACCCCACAATAAACAAAGAAAACCCCACTCAAACACGCTGCAGCCAAGGAACTGCATTATGCTCCTTCCCTCCCCGTCGCAGGCGCACCCCAGTCCGCTCTCCACACAGTGGGGGCGGCCAGAGACCCGGCCAAGCCCCCGCCCGCCCCCAGCGCTGGCAGCCCGGGAGCACCCACATCCGCAGACCCTGCAGGGTGGGGGCGGAGGGAAAGGGACAGCACCCTGCGGGGTACCGGGGCGCCGCGCTCCACCCCCCCCGGCCCCGAGGGCCCGGGGCGCGCGGCCCCCCCTCAGTCCGTCCCCTCACGCAGCCCGCGTGACACCTCAGGACACAGGGCCGGCGCCCGCGAACCCACCTTGGCCAGGAGACGGCTCTGGTGGGCGGCCAGCGGCAAGGTGACGGCGGTGCGGAGCAGGGCGGCGCCGCAGGCGATGGCGGCC
>VWZZ01002686.1:48205-63253 GCA_013399095.1 Psophia crepitans
GGAGGGGAGCAGCGCTATGGGGGAGCAGAAATTAAGGGTCCGTGCCGAGCCCCCCACTGGTGTCCGCTCCCCTCGGCGGAGTGCCCACCGCTCCGAGCCCACCAGCAGCGGGGGACCACCCCGCCATGCCCGCCTGGCCTTCAGCCCGCAGCAGCCACCACAGAGCCGAACTCCAAACATGGGTTCGGCCTTTCGGCTTAAGGAAAAAAGAGCTGATCGGCCACAAAAGAGGGTGTTTCCTTGTTTTACGAGACACAAAACACAAACCACTAAGAAAAAAAGAGGACCAAGGCACCAGATTTCAGTCACACGCCTGCTGCCCCCCCACAGCGCCAGCCCGGGGCCCCCTCCTCAGCTCGTGGCAGAGACAAGGCCCCCCTCAGCCACACACTGCTCCTCACACCCACCAAACTCACGGCTGGAAGAAATACCGAGCGGTTTCAGAATAAAAAAAAGCAAAATGATCCCAAACAGCACTGAGGCCCTCAGCACGTAACCAGAGCAAGGGGCGGAAGCAGGCCCGAGGGGCAGGGCGCTGCTGGCACTCACAGCGCGCTGCTAAACGCCAGCTCCAGCCCTCCTGAGCGGTGCTCGTTGGGTGCCCCTTCTGCTACGGCCACGTCTCGTTGGCTGCCCCTTCTGCTACGGCCAGGTCTCGTTGGGTGCCCCTTCTGCTACGGCCAGGTCTCGTTGGGTGCCCCTTCTGCTACGGCCGGGTCTTGACACAGCTGGAAAAAGGAGCTTGTATTTAGAGCATCACCTCAGGGCATGTGTAGGGACATCAGGGCACACAAACCTTCTGCTCTCCTCAGAGATACCACAGTACTGAGAAAGGGCTTTTTGGGACAAGTGGGGTTTTCCTTCTGGCTTTCCAAGGAGCACCGTGATACACACAAAACAGCACGGCTTAGCTTCCTGCCTCTCAGCACCCCTCGCCTCCCGGGTCTGCTGTTCACACCACTCCCGGTGAAGAAGGTGACGACTCCCACCAAGCACTTGGACATTCTCACTTTGTCTTGTCCAAATCAACCTTCTTGGGGCAGTGATCCCGTTCAGAGAAACGCACTGTCAACGGGAGCCAAGCCACTTACCCTGCAACAAGCCTTCCTTTGGAGCGGGCTCTCCTGAAAGTGTCAGAGCCTCCTTGCTGCCCCGGTGATCACCAGGGCTGACGTGACGGGGAAGGCACAGCAAGGCACCCGAGAGGCGTGTGGAGCGTGTGTGGCACACAACAGCCCTTGCTGCATCATAGAATCATAGAATATTTAAGGCTGTAAAAGACTCCAAGACCAAGTCCAAGACCCCATAGCGACTTAAGTCAGGGTTTTCCAAAACACGCTTTCAGGAATCTTTGTGTGTCTCGGCAGTCAGCCCACACAACACCCATCTCATAGAATCACAGACTCTTTAAGGTTGGAAAAGCCCTTAAGATTTAAGGTTGGACATTAAGTCCAACTGCCAACCCAACCCCCCCATGGCTACTGTCCCCTGTCCCGCAGTGCCACAGCTACACGCTGTTTGAGCCCCTCCAGGGACAGGGACTCCCTGGGCAGCCTGTCCCCAGGCCTGACCACCCTTTCCGTGAAGACATTTTTCCTCATCTCCAACCTGACCCTCCCCTGGAGCAATCTGAGGCCCTTTCCTCTTGTCCCATCACTTGTTTTTTAGGAGCAGAGACCAACCCTCCCTCCCCACCCCCTCCTGTCAGGGAGTTGAGTGCGACCACAACCCAACCCTAACAATAATTTGTAATAGATGCTGTAGCAGTGTGATACATTTACCTCATTTAGCACGCAAGTAGAGGAGTTCATTGCAGAGACGACTCCCCATGTGCCAAAAGGCTCTTTTCTCCGGTGCTTTTTGTTGAAAAAGCTTTCACAGACGGAAAATGGCAACTCCTAATCGCTGGTTCCAACCGATGGATGTCTTCGCCAAAAGATCCAGCACACATTTGGAAAAAGCCCTCTGATAATGCCCCCTTTTGTTTTTTTTAATGATGTACTTGAATTACACAAGTAGAAAAGTTATGCTTATTAATAGTTTAATGTATGAAGGAAACATCCAGATTTCTGAATATGAAGGTACATATCTCACATTAATTTAAGTCTACATAAAGTAGAGCCTCTATACTGACATATTGAAATTTACTTTCTGCTTAGCCATTTGTTATGTAAACAATTGTACATTTATTTGCCATTCTAAAACTTCAGGATCAAGTTTACATAATTTTGCTAAATTTCTGTGTTTGCTCAGAAGCAGTTTACAGTACTAAAACCAACCAGCCAAAGAACAGCTTCAACAGAAAGTTATGTCCAAAAAAAAAAAAAAAAGTAAGGAAAGGAAAGAATAAAGGCTAACTAAGTTGAAACGTATGATGGTGGGGAATGGGCGGTCACAATGTTCACAGAAAAAGGTCAGTTAGTAAGTTCTTCTGCAAAAAGCCTACACACTTCAGTCAAGCACATCAGTAGAATGATCTGGGAGCACATAAACTGTTTCTGCCATTTGTGTTTTCCTCCGCAAAAAAGGAATCTCACGGGTAGCAAGTTGATCCCACTCAGCCAAGCTGGTTCATATGCACACTGTTCATGTGAGGTGTCCAAGTTCCAGTCCACACCTGGAAGAGAAAAAGCCGCGTTTAGCACCGTGCTCCGGGGCCGACACGCGCCGCTCGCCAGTCATCGCCACGCCGCGGCACGTCCGGGTGTCGCTGCACCCGAGGGAAGCCCGATGTGAGACAACACAGCGAGCAGGCAAACCGCGCAGAGTTCCTTTCGGCGCTTGTTCCGTCCTGCTGTAATTCAGGGGAGAAAAGAGGGAAATGGGGGTGTAACCTTCCTGCCTCTACTTGTTCACCTTGACCGAAGGGTCCATCTTCACCTTCCTTTCTATTTAGTGTGAAAAAAGCCACTTGGACCCAGCCTGCTCGCTCTCCTTGACAGCGAGAGACCCACTACCTTCCATCTTCACCTCAGGATCTTCCGACAGCCAAGGACTCCATTTCTGGCGCCTTGAATTATCATCCCCCCCCACTGCATCCCAGTGCCCTCTGCTCCAGGGAAACCCAAGCACGTAAAGGAAAGCCTCCCTGGGGGGCCAGGGATTCCTCACCATGCCTGAAGTCACCTCCTAACAGTCATGAGCCACTTGAGCAATACATGAGCTGTGGCCAAACAACAGACCGTCTCTTCCTCCGCACTTACTGTCTGCAGCCTGGATCATTCCCAAGCAAATTCACTCCAGAAATATCTTGATTTAATAATAGTATAACAGAGCTCACTGGATAATTAAAAATAAACACAGGATACAAGACAACAAGAGCTCCTGATGAGCTGCTGGCTGAGGAGGAACAAGAGGTTTAGCGGAACGTAATCCCTACACCTCAACTCTTCTCAGTGGTCGTGCCTATAACCCGGGCAAGCTCCGAGCAGCGGACACAAGAGCTCCGTACCCCCTTCCCCCCTGCACTGCTAACACAGTGCGGACACGGGGCCTTTCACAGCCCGGCAGCAACCCTTTGGACCTAACACTGTTTCCCCTTTTTGGGAAGGGAAAGCTTACGCAACAGTAAGTCAACGGCTTGTCTCACCAAAGCACATTGACGGCGTTTTCCCAAATGCAGAACTGCACAGGCAGAAACCGTGATCATTTTGAGTAAAACACAGAGAGTAAAACCACACCATGAGCCAAGATGTGCCTACACCTCCCTCAAGGCAAGAGCTGACCTGCGGCCATTACCGGGTGCTCCCCAGATGAGAGAGGCAGCTCCGCTCAGCTCGGCAGGAAGCGAGCTTCCCCATTCTCCAGCACGACTGCTGCCAGCGGTAACAACGGCACGCTCCTTTGATCTGCGCATTATCGCAGCCGTGCTGATTTTTCCTGGGGACAGCTTACATTTATTTTTGGAGAGACGAGTAGTGTTTACAAGCTGTCAGTAAGCACGTACAACACTGAGAGCTGCAGCGAGTAGGGGGCTCTACCAGCTCCTTAGGGACGCAAGCAAAAAGAAGAAACGCGGCACCGTATTTTTAGACTTCCTAGCAGCCAGGATCTTATCTGCACCGTAACAAACACAATTGCAAATATAAAAACTGAAAAATTACCGTCTGAGGCCCGTTGTTTTCTGTGGAATTTGAAACCATCTTTATCAGCGAGTTCCAAGATGGGTCAGCAGCATGAGGCCCGTTAAATATCGGGCCTCCAGTACCATCTGTGATGGGGGCTACGGGAGGAATCATTGCGTTCCCATACACAGAAAAAGGCATACCCTTCGGGGAGGAAAAGGCAAGAATCAGTACGCATCCATGAGCACCGCTACTATCGCGCGCACAGAAAGGTACGAGGGGATTCGCGTTAAAGAAATTCTCCATCTTGAAGCAGTAATAAAACACTGGAGCTTAAGAACAGCCTTTCTATGCATATATTTAGCACGTCAGGGACAAGTTACTTTTTATTAGACCTACGTCCCCGCAATACTGCGAGGGCCAGCGAGCGTTTTCCCTTAGGGACACCCAAGGGCAGAGTGAACGATAGCTCCGTGTTGTTCATCCGCCCCACGCGCCGACGGGGAAACGGAGCCGTACCGCACCTATCAAGCACGGGAAGCTTCTTACCCCGACTTTTGGGAAGTCCATGTATCCTGCAGGAACGGGCTGATGGAATGTACCGGAAGGCGTTACAATTCCCGTGCTGTCTCTTTCCATGGCTTGGTGCGAGAACACCCCTGGATCAGACATGGGCCTGTGGATCATGTGGCTCCCCATTCCGCTGTGACACCAGTCCACTTTATCTGACGAAGCAGGAGACACAGCAAGAGGATTACGCTGACAGCCGCCAACCACCCCTCCGCCAGCCCCAAAGCCCGCACACCGTAACTGCCCCGAAAGCGGCGTTTCCTCAGCTCGCGGTTCCCAGCCATTCGCCTGCCTCAAAGCTTGGGTGCGCACGGGATGGAGAGCATCAGAAACAGCCCCTGCACACGGCGCCACTCCGCAGCAGGAGCCCTGCGCCCGCGCAAGGACCTACGTACAGATACATGCGACCGAAGCATCGCCTCCACAGTTTTCCTGCGTCTGGAAGCACAAGCTGGTGTTTGCGCTCGCTCTTCCTCCTCCAAAAGCCTAAATTCCTGCGTGTTTGGTGCTGCGAAAGGGCTATGTATGCTATGAAGATTATTTGTTTCGCCTCATTACCATTCTTTCATGAATTATTTAATGAACTATGAAACAGAGAAGTACTTTTGAAAAGCCAAACCAGAAAGTGACCAGCTGGAGACATGTTGTAATTACATGAATTCATGAGCGGCAGCCTGCTATTGTTACCACAGTTCAAGCCTCAGACATGCAGAAAGCCAATCTTTCAAGACAAACCTAAGGAAATTATGGAATCACAGAATCACTAAGGTTGGAAGAGATCTCCAGGATCATCCAGTCCAACCGTCCCCCCACCACCTATTCCCCACTAACCCATGTCCCTAAGTACCACATCCAACCTGTCCTTAAACATCCCCAGGGACGGGGACTCCCCCACCCCCCTGGGCACCCGTTCCAAGGCCCGACCACCCTTTCCGAGAAGAACTTTCTCCTCATCTCCAACCTGAACCTCCCCTGGCCCAACTTGCAGCCGTTCCCCTTTGTCCTGTCACTTATTATCTGCGAGAAGAGGCCAACCCCCAGCTCACCACAACTTCCTTTCAGGTAGTTGTGGAGGGCAATAAGGTCTCCCCTGAGCCTCCTCTTCTCCAGACTATATTTGGAGGGGTGGAGAAGGAATACAGAAACGTTTCTGACACTGTCCGAACACTCAACAGGAGAAGAGCCAGGCCCATCGTGAACTGAAAATCCAACTGCTGAAGCAGTTGAAGGAAGGAGGCGGCGAGCAGCATTCCCAAAGCACAGACACACATCAAGGGCAACTTTTACACCTGGGCAATGCAAATAAAAACATCCCACTTCCCAAGGCTTAGTGATGAACAGCCTCTTGCTACACCGACAGGGAAAAGACCACTAGTGAAGTGAAAAAGATGGTTTGGATACATCCCATCTGCTATGTATTTGGGGGAAAAACCCCAGGACGGGATACTCATCGCACACAAAGCATGTGTGCTGTCAGTCTGCTAGAGCCTTCAGCTGCTTGGGTTCCTCGGTCAAGTTACCACCCACCAGTAACTGAAGTTTTTAATGAATGCTGAAATAGCGACTCCTACGTGACTACAGGAGAGCCGAGAGCCTTGCGTCAGTAAAATGCCACTGCAAAGAACAAAGAAAAACCAAGTGGGGAATACTAGCAGTTCATAAAAACATGAATTGCACGCTCCTCAGCACTGAAAGCTCCATCTTGGCTAGGAATTCAAGTTAAATATGAACTCCTGTCGTACCAAATCACCTTTTTATCAACAGAAAAAAAGTGGGACGGTTCTCTCGAGACATCTTCATTTCCCTTCTTTCTAAACCAAACATTCACCCCTATAAACCCTTGGGCTTTATGCTCCCCATTTCTCTTGCTTTGAGTAAAAAGTCTTCACAGTCAGGGTGTTTGAGAGCACCTGCGGTTCATGGACACCTTGTCAAAACACAATTAAGCGGACAGGACAGGAGGGCCAACGCAAGTCCCTGCTCCAGCTCCTTCGGAAAGAGCGCTCCTGCATTGTGAGGCGCTCGCTTCTGCAGCGTCCCGCAGCGCCAAAGGCACGATAGGAAACGCAGCACAGTGGCCGATGGGAAGCGCGAGGACATCCGTCAGCACTACGTACCTTGACTGCCACCTATGCCTTCGAAGGACCAGATCCCACTGTGTCCCACTGGCGCAGCTAAGTTGCTCCCAATAACAGATGGAGTAGAAGTTCCAGTTTGTCTAATGCGTGCAGACCGTTCAGTCCCAATCGGAACAGGAACTTTTCTGTCCTGAGAAACGTTACTGGGCTTTTCTGATCCCAAGGACACTGATGAAGGGGTGGGAGATGGTGCTCTGACTCCAGAAGACACCGACTGAGCAGGAGATTCTGCAAGAGAAGCAACGAGAGTGCTCAGCAAGGGCAGCCAGATCGTCTCCTGTCACCACAAACCTGTCCTTTACCAGCAAGCCATACGACACACAAGTCTAAGCGGGGAGTTGGTCAGTGCCACAATCCACACAGCAAACACTTCAGGATCATTTCAACGGTTCTACTTGCAGATCAGCGAGACAATCACCATCCACTTAGTTTCTCACATGAAACAATTACCATGCCCTGTCAGCTGGACGTACCCCACATCGATCAGAGCAGACAGTTCAAAACCTTAATGAAAGGCTCACCATGAGCCAGCAGTGTGCGCTGGCAGCCCAGAAAGCCCCCCGTGTCCTGGGCTGCATCAAACCAGTGTGGGCAGCAGGGCCAGGGAGGGGATTCTGCCCCTCTGCCCCGCTCTGCTGAGACCCCCCTGCAGTGCTGCCTCCAGCTCGGGGGGCCCCAGCACAGCAAAGACATGGAGCTGCTGGAGCGAGTCCAGAGGAGGCCCCGGAGATGCTGCGAGGGCTGGAGCCCCTCTGCTGCGAGGACAGGCTGAGGGAGTTGGGCTTGTCCAGCCTGGAGCAGAGAAGGCTGCGGGGAGCCCTAACTGCGGCCTCCCAGTGCCTGCAGGGGCTGCAGGAAAGCTGGAGAGGGGCTGGTTGCAGGGCAGGGAGGGCCAGGCCAAGGGGGTGGGTTTGAACTGCCAGAGGGGAGCTGGAGCTGAGCTGGGGGGGTTTCTGTGGGTTTTCTTTGTTGTTATTTTTGCCAGTAAAACAGACTCATCTTTTCTCCAGACAAGCCAACGGTTTGTTTTCTGTCCAAAAAAGAAATCTACATAACCAAAACTTCAGGGGCCCAACACTGAGGAATGCACCAGAACTTGCCCTAAGGATTTTCTCCTGGAATACCTTACCCAGTTCTGTGTTGAGAACATCCAAACCACTGTCGAGCCAGCTTAATAAAACATTGTTACACGGTTTACACGATTCACACATGGAATTTTACTGTCACAAACCAAACCCCAACCTTTTCTTTGCAAGATGACTGAAACAATGCCCTACAGGGCATTGTATGTTACCCGGCCCAAGTTAACGCAAACCAGGCAAGGAACTCGGCGCTAGCATGGCCTCGGCTGTTAGAAAACCTGCGCTGGAGATCAGAACTTTAAGAAGAAAATGTTATCACAAAATCTGCAGCCGCAGGAAGGTTTACAACATTGCTGAAACCCTGAAGTTGCAAAGGAACAAACCCAGAAAAGCCTACTTAAACCAGGCAGTGCCCGTTTCCCGCTGCACCGGACTCACCGTTTGATGCTGATGAACATGGAGGCAATAAACTAAGTGGGGAAAAATGCTGTCTGTTAAAATTAGCAGCGGCAGGCGCTCCGCCAAGAGGTGTCCCAGGCGCGTAGATCTGACCTCCCGACAGGTTGGAGGCGAAGTTACCCAGGTGTGTAGAAGAAGGTGTTACAGAAGCATACGGTGAATCCATACTGACAATACCTACGAGAGAAATCGGCACAGGTAACAACCCGTACCCCAAGAGCTCTGCGAAAAGCTCGCCCGCATCGTGGAAATAACAGAGGAAGGACAGAACTTTCATCCAGGCAATTGTTGGGGGGTGGTTACTGGTTTCCAGAGGTTACTGGTTTCCAGAGGGACCTGGGAGACTTAAGCTTTGTACTCTGCACGTCTTGACAGCGTGTGGCAGTTGGGCTGTGTATATAAACCAGGAATGAGTTGAGACTTAACACACATGTACCTTGAATGCAAATAAATTAAGGGAATCTAATACCTCTTCTGACATACATCAGAAAAGTAAATGAGCATTTTATTAACCTGTAACTTGAACTCCATAGGTTTAGAAGGTATGACTTCGTACTGAGAATGCTGGAAATACTGCTACAGATTGGAAGAGCCTCTCCATGCATTTCGTGGTTTAGAGAACGGTGCGCACATACACCACGAGCAACACTGAAGGGGGTTTTTCCAACGCAGGGATACATTTTTGCTTGCTTAGGAAAATGGTGTTTTATGAAGACCAAATGGCATCAATTAGCCAGGCTCATCACAGGACAAGAATTACTACCCCCTTAGTATCCTCCTCAATGAAGAAAGGGAAAAATAAAACCACAGGCTTTAAGTTTCACAAACTGTCAAAAGGCAGGTTGTTGCTGCAGCACTTGCATCTTTCTCCTACTCGTAAAGCACGTGACAGAAGATTTAAATCTGCAGTTTTAGTTAGAAAAATAATTCTGAGGAACGAAGCAGCACAGCGTCTGTCCCCTCTGCATCACCCGCTCTCAAGACCTGGCCTCTAGCTCCTGGGAAACGATTGAGGCTCCGAGGGGCTGCCTGCGCACGCAGGAAGGTAACGCACCCTGACCCCACGGACATCCCAAGTTCATGCGCTGCGCCCACAGCCTTCCGAAAGGGAATCCGGCTGCTCTCACTCCAGAACCTGCCGGCATACTCAGAAGTGACGCGCAGCGTACGAGCGAGCCAAAGGCAAAGGGCTAAGTGGTTTATTGGGCTGACAAAATTCATGGAGAGCACCTCAAAAGCTACTCAATGCCACAATAGTCACAGAATATTGAAGAGTCAGCCCCTGCACCTCTCGATTCGTAATCAAAGCTACGTAAACAACTCCCAGGTCCTACTAGAACAGGCACAGACGGTGCAAACCGCATGTGCACTTTCTGGAAGCTACGGAACCAGTTCTGTTTGCGCAGAAGGCTAAACATCTCCCTGCAAGCTTCAGAAAGTCAAGGAAATCAAGTTTTTTTTCACCAAATTTAGTTAAGACACCAAGTTCACATCGAAACACAATTTTTTTTATCGTCCTAACACTGGGAAGATGATGCGTATTTTTCTGCAGTCCCAAGGCAAGCAGCAAGTTTATCGCAAAGGAAAATAGTTCTTTAGCTGGTGGGGGAAGGAAGGTGGAAACGACAAAGTGTTTTGTTATCTGAGCTACTGCAGCAGAGCAGCGCGGCATGGAGAGAAGAACGCCTCAGCTCGACTTTTATCAAGTTCATCGGCTGCAAAATAGTTGCTCGATTGGACAGGTGGCACTTAAAAGGAAGATCAACTCAAACTGGCTTATGGAAACAACAACAAACTACATTACAGTGCCCTTCTGTTGCAGGGCAGAGGGCGATTTGCTATGAACGACCCCAACAGCTGAGGCAGAAAGTGTCGAGCGTCCAAAACAAAACTGCGCCGAGGTTATCGGCGAAGGACGCCGTTAGGGCGTGGATGCGAAACACGGGCTTACCTGAGGGACTTGGAGCTGGCCTCTGTAACGGTGGCCTAAAACCTGGGGCTTTGGAAGTATCAGACTGATGTAAAGGATCTGAATTTGGCAAAAATGAAGACTTTCCTGACAGCATAGATTCCGGCGTTGTCTGCGATGAAACGACGGACCCACCCCAGAAGGCATGAGCAGACGTCGGACTGTTTTCAAACAACGTACTAAAGGGCCCGAAGGGTAAAGTAGCACTGAAATTGTTACCCATGGACTTGTTTGCTGGATGGGCTGAATTCTGAGAAGCACTTTGTGTACTTAAGGTAGAAGGAAGCTGCACCGAAGAAGGAACACTGTGGGGCCTTTTGATGTGATTAACGTTGAGGACCGCGACCGAAGAATTTTGCGCAGGAGCTGGATTCTTATGGACGCCACCGGTTCCGTGGACAGGCGGTCTGATGGCCGGGGTTTCCATCTTAGCTGCAGGCTGAGAAGACCCCATTGACGTCTGCGACATGGGATAGGTCATCAGGGCGTTCGTTGGACCTGCCACAGGAGCAGATGAGCTCGTCGCTGCCAGATTTGGAGGCACAACCATTCGAGGATCTGGTGCGGGAACCTGAGGTTGCTGAAGAGGGGCTCTTGCCTCTTGCAGGGGAGCTCCCGGAGGCTGCTGATGAGCGGGATGCACAGATGAGCTGCCGGTACCAGAACTGGGCTGCCTACTGCTGGTCGAGCTGCTCGTTTCCACCGCTGGTGGACTACCCGCTTCTGGGTCAGACGAAGGTGCACCTTTATTGGGAGAGGTTGCCGCGCAGTCGGAAGGACTGCTTCTGGAAACGCCTGCCGGCTGCGCAGGAGGAGAAGGAGATGAGGGGGAAGATGCAGGGTAGTGTTCTTTGGCAGTAGGAATCGGATACGTGGCATTCGTAGGCGCCGTGCTCGTGTTACTCGCCGTGGTCGTCACCGTGGTCGTCGTGGCGTTGGACGTCTTCACGACCGTGACGAAGAGCTGTCTTCTGACTGAAGGTGAACTTGGACTGCCGTTCGCAGAAGAACCAGGCACAGTAGAAGCCACTGAAGTCGTCGTAGCTGTTGGGCTAGCCGTCAAAGAACTTGCTGAATTCACCTGAGAACCGCTGCTGTTCTGACTGTTATGGCGAGGCACCATGTGAGGTTTCGGCGAGTTGGTAGCTCTTGCAGGGCTCAAGGGCCGAACGGGAAACGGACCCCATGTGGACTGGGCTGGTGGGAAAGTACCTCCGAAGTGCGTCATGGGCAACCGAGGCGGACGGATTTGCTGGAAAGTCTGAGCAGCGAGTAAAGCGTGTGCAAACTGCGGAGGAGGATATGCTAATGGAAGAGAAACTTGGAAACCAGGCCGCACGTTATTCACTGGGTTCTTGATGGTTTTGTGAGTGGATGCTGAAGATATTGCAGGCACGGTGAGCGCGGAGGCGGTCTGAGATGTTGACGAAGCAGCTACGGTGGTCACTTTGATGCCCACGAGAGAACTGTTAGCAGCTGTAGTGGTGGCAGGTGTCGATGACCCTATTTTGGAGTTTGCAGCCGAACTTTTCAAACGGTTCTTTGGAATCAGTTCATCAATTTCCTTATCCGGATCCTTAATCAGAGCATTGATCAACTGCGTGGCCTGTCTTGTTGATTCTGTGCCACCTCTATGGAAAGGAACAAAGGGAAAAAGGAAAGTGTGTCTACAACATTCGGATGTATCATAGCCAAGTACCTCCAACACTTGATCCAGCCCGTCTTCTGTCACGCTAACAGAGACAGGAAGAGAACTCTTCCTCTGAGACCGAGCTCGGCATGTTCTTGCTGCTGGCAATTATTTACGGAGCTCAAGTTGAACACCCAAACTCTCCAAAACCCCAAATGGTTAGAACATTTCCTTCCCTAAATTTATCTACATATTTAGCCATGTCTAAACAAGTCTAAAGGCAGAATCCCAACATGTACCCATCCACCTCACCTCTTCTTTTGCACAAAGGCAACGGTACCAATTGGCAGCTGTTCGCCAGCCTCCCACCCCACCCGTCCCCCTTGCCTCAAAGTGATCTTTCAAGGGACAATGTGGTCAAGCCTTTTCATTTTTCTATACAGAAGAGTATTCCAAGACTGAAAAATATCCCCACAGGAACTAGCACATCAAGCAGCCTGCTTACCTGATGGTTATTATTCTATCTCCAGTTTTGTCCTTCTGTTTGTCAATGTCAATGTGCGCGCCCGTGCACTCACGGATTGCATTGATGTTACATCCTCCTCTGCCAATGACTCTGGAAATGACAGTTGATGGAACAGAAACCTTCTTGGATCTATACAAAAAAGAAAGAACATTCATGGGGAAACGCTTCCATGGCACGAAGAGGTGGGCAGCTTGGTCAGAACAGCATTAGAACTCAAGATTCCACCTACGTAGTGGGGATTTTGTGAAATCTATCAGGTGATCATCCAGTAACCCGAGAGAGGGCTACAGCGGCTAAAGCGTTCTGAAAAAGGACGTCAACGAGGGGAATGTTTCGCTTACCTTCTCACAACTTCCTTCCACCCTTCTTCCCTTTTCTGACCACGTTTAGGACTCGCGATGGTTAGCTTTCCATTTGGAGAAGAAAGGGGAGAAGGACCAGACTTTGTGCAAGTAGACAAGGAATTACTCGTCACTTCGCTAATAACTTCAGACAACCTTTAAAAGAAATTAAATGCTGTCATACAAAATAATAATAATAATAATAATAATAATAATAATAATAATAATAATAATAATAATAATAATAATAATAATAATAATAATAATAATAATAATAATGAAGAATTACTTGAATTGCACCCATTCTCCAGCCCCCAACCCATTTTTCTCTTTCAGCACGGACGCACTATATTGTTAGGAAGTTGCTCGAATTGAGACGCTCACATCTCTATATACCCCCAACAGTCGCCTAATTCCAGATCCACGATGACGGTTCTTGCGCCAGAACCTACGGCCAAGTTCGAGTTCATACTGCAACGAAGTTTACACCCCTTATACACGCTACAGCGAGGACACACTGCCTCATCCGCTTCTTAACAACTGACGTAACAACGCAAGTCCACGAAGACAAGGGCAACAGCCGCCTTACAGCAGCGTGCACCGTCACAGCAACTTACTTGATGGATGACTTGCCGGTAACTGCTTTCCTCTCATCCTTTGGACAAGTGACAAGAACCGACGGTTGCTTTTTGTTGCTCTGTGTGTTAGTAACAGCTGTGGAAGAATGATTGTCGCTTTTGTGGCTGCTGTTGCTATTGCTGCTTTCGTCGCTGCAGCTGGAAATCCTCATGTTGTCACTGTCACCGCTTTCACTAGTACTGCTGCTCTTGGATTCACCATTCACTTTTTCTGGCTGGCTGTAGGAAATTGGGAGCTGATCATCAAATATAATCTGAACATTATCAGGGGTTACTTTGTTTTTCCTGTTTTTCCTTTTGGAGCTTGTTGTGGTGATGGTATTATTCCTCTTTCCATGGGAACCTGCTAATGTCGTCCAAGTTGCAGATATACCGATGGTGGTTGTAGTGGTAGCACTGGGAGGCTCCATCGGGACCTCCGGATCATCTGGAGGAAGAGGGAGAACACAGTACAAACTTAGCCGGCGTGAGGAAGCTGATGTGGACATCTGTAAAGCTATGATGCGTGTCATACCACGGAGCCTCTCCCCCTGTTCCTGCTAAGGCACAGAGAATGGCATTCTTTTCTTGGAACAAACGCAGCAACAATTTACCAAACGTGAAGCCGAATTCAGGCACGGAGAAACAGACACAGGCAATTCGGGGACATAAACAAGCATATGAAAGAGCATGAAAAAATCGTCACGCCTTCCCTTTCTTTCAGCGTTTCAGAGGAAAAGATCAGTGACAGCCACTGCTCAGCACGCTCCGTCAAACTCCCTGCCCCAAGGTACGAAAGAGCCGGGTTCCGACGGGTAACAAGACAACGGCGCCTACTGGGAACTTCTGTATCGGCAGGTTTCTGAGCTGATAGTTACTATCGTTCTGCTCGTGAGCTAAAGAAACTGACTGACTTGGGTTTAAGTATTGGGACCTGGAAGAAAAGACAACCCAAACCAACACCATCCCCACGGTAAAGTTAACCCGTAGCTTGGAATGAAGCGGCTGGCAGCAGTTCCTCGCCACAGCAAGACCCCAAAAAAGCCATTCACGCTCCTCTATGGGCTTGATGGCAAAGGGAAACTAAAGGAAAGCTCAAGCTGGCCATAAGAGAGCTCATATCCACCTTCTGACGATTTTTAATAGCGGGAATAAAATCATGGCCATGTTTCCCAAGTAAGGCAAACACTGTAAATCACCTTCAGCTTTTAGCTTCTCTTTCTCCTGAGCAGCTTGAAGTTCAAAATTCTCTTTATTTTTCGCTTCTATTTCTTCTAGTTTTCGCCTTTGTTCTTCTTTTTTCTTCCTCCTTTTCTCCTTTCTTTTCTCTCTTTTGGCAGCCAAAGCCAGCCTCCTGCTTTCTTCCCTTAGCTGCAAGTCAAACACACAGCACGGCATTACAAGGTGTCCCACGCATTTCAGGAACAGCAAAGCCTTTCTATTTCCTAGGAAGCCTATTCGCATTTTAGACTAATATATTTACAAAACCAAAAGCTAAATTCTCTGTGGTCTGTATTTTGACCTAATTAGTTCTTCCAAACACTCATGTTGACAGCAGGTTAGCGTAGAAGCAGAGGACAGACCCCATACTGACTTAAGTCAGAGCTTTACAAAATACGCTTTCAGGATTCTTTGTGTGTCTCGGCAGTCAG
>VWZZ01002692.1:0-22475 GCA_013399095.1 Psophia crepitans
GTGCGACACCTCCCCGGCGGGCCGCACCGCCCCATTTCACAGACGCGGAAACTGAGGCGCGGATCTCAGGGCGCAGCGGGGCTCGGAGCGGTGAGCCCGCGTTTAACGGGTCCTCTTGCCCGGCTCCAGCCGTCACACGGCGCTGCCTGGCACACCGGTGCTGCCTCCCGCCGCTGTGGCAGCGTGCGCCATTCTGCCTGCCCATGCTGGGTTACGTGTTACCTTGGGGGGTTCGGGGTTTGGGGTGGGTTTTGGGTTCAGAAATGGGTACCCCGCTGGGTGAGAAGGAGCAGCGTGGGGTGGCTGGGCAGCCCCACAGTTCTCAGCGCTTCTGGAATGAGACCAGGCACCCCGGTGCAGAGGCAGGCTGAGCTGCTGGAGGGTGGTGGTCTGGGCTGTGCCTCACCTGCCCTCCACTGCCCCTCCTCTCCCTGCTGCTTCGTAGCCGCTTGCACTGGACAGGTCATCTGTAGGGGACTATCGAACAGAAGGAATACCTCTTCCCATCTGCTTCGCTGTTGACACCGTCTTTACCGGTGCAGACGATGCTGGGAGGAGCGCTGCTGTGATAAATCCAAAACCACGGACATTCCCTGAAGGGTGTTACCAGTGCACAGTAACAGAAACTGGAGTGAAGAAAGCTGCACGCAGGTGTGCGCACTCGAAGCTGTCCTTACCTTGTAACTGTTGTTACCGCTGGCCACGAGCAGCAGGTAACGTTCAGAGATGGTCTGTACGATCCTTCGTGTTTTGTAGGCCACCTACACGTGAAAATAGGACAAATCCTCATGTGCCAGACCACAAATCCTTCTGAAATCTCACGGATAGAAGATTTTAAGAGAACATGATATTAAGTAGATTGTCAAAAATCAACTATTTACACATGAACGTTTGTGACAAATAATAAAATTTGAAGAATTATCACCTGACAAAATACCATAACTGATAAAGCCCCTGTCTCTTCTTCCATGGGACCACAGCTAATAGCAGTCAGTCGCAGGAATTAGTCACAGTGAAAAGTGAATCCTAGGAGGTCGAGCTTAAGGTCCTGAGCAAAACCAGCCTCTAAATTCAAGAACGATAGTAACCGTGTACCTCGCCGGTTAGCCCAACGCTGCTTGCTTAGCTCTTAGTAAGACAGAAACTTACAGAGTACTAGTCTATTAACTTCAGGCCTATGCAAATGGGAAGTTGTACAAATACCCGAGAATTAAAAAAAGCCCCAAACCCACATCTTAAAGTCATAATTGTACCAATTTCCAGTGCAGCCAGGCTTAAGTTCAATAAATTAGCTTCCTCTTTCTTTACATATGAATGTGATTAAAAAGAAACCAACATAATTATACCAGTACTAGCTCACTGTGGACACTTTTATGCTGGGATAGTTCAATTCTCTATGTGCTTGCATCCGTGTTAGGTGGATTGAATAATTTTAATTGTATCAGTAGAAGAGTCATGACAAAATCTGTGAAGATGCACCCACGTGGTCACTTTGCATGGCTCATCTCTAGGAATTAAGCCACAGAAAAGACTGCAGGAGATTGGCTTTGCCACAGACTTACAGTTTGATGATCCTCGGACAAGTCATAGAATGGTTTGAGCTGGAAGGGACCTCAAAGATCATCTAGTTCCAACCCCCCTGCCATGGGCAGGGACACCCTCCACTAGACCAGGTTGCCCAAAGCCCCATCCAACCTGGCCTTGCACACTTCCAGGGATCTTTCTGCTCATTCTTCCTTAAGTGGGGTGGTATTTCTAAAACATAAGACACTGTTACAAGCAAATTCAGTCTCAAGTGAGCAGATCCCTTAGCAGAGGCCATGGGTGCTGATCTGCTAGGAGTTACCATAGTGGATGGAGTGCAGCGATGCTCTTCACACCAAGTCTCGGTTCAGAGTGCTACACACCAATGGCTGGTCTCAGTGTCCCCTTGACATTTATGTCATATTGGACAATGTGGAACAAAAATTGCATTTTTTTTCCCCTAACTGGCTTTTGCGCACAGTATCATTAAGTCCCATGGAAGTAACATATAGGTTCTATACAGGATATAACAGGCTCCTAACAGGCTCCTGTTTGGGAAGCTGGCAGCACATGTCAAGATACATTAAGCTGAGAGCTGCTCAGCCTCACAAGATGTAAACCACCTCCCAATGAGCATCTGAATCTGCAGCAAAGCAACTTTGTCATTCAAGAAGTTTATACCAGATCTTCTCAGTGTTGTTCACACTTTCTACCCTTGTTCTCTGGTGATTCTTCCACCCAAGAAAACACCGATCTCTCCTCAAAGATTCCGAAGTTAACTGGGCCCCTCACAGCTAAGGAGCAGGCCCGACAAATCATACACATTTTTACACATCTGCCGACAGAATAATTGTACTGGTATTTGTCTGATCCCCTTAGTTAATCTGGAATCCAGTAATTCCTATTCCGGACCCAATGCCCGAGCCAGTTGCTGCCTGTTTGGTTGTGACTACTGGTGCCTCCTAACATTTCTCCTCCTCAAGCCGGTGCTTCTTTTAAGATATTGTCGGTGAGAAGGCAAACAAATACCATATCTTCCACCACAACTATCAATCGTTTGGCAAGGTGGGGTGCTTTACGGAAGTCAAAAACCCTTCTAAGTAATGACCTTAATTCTAAAACTGCCTCATTTGTGAAGCAGTGCCAATGGACACATGAAGACATGGTTCTGCTATCTGAAATCATGTGAAAACATGAACAGTAAGGAACACTAATGTTTCTGTCTCAAGGAAAGTCCTTTTTTTGGGAGGGCTGCTTTGTGTCTTAAAGTTTAAACCTTTACACAGAATACAGAGGAGAGGAAAATTGTAGAAAGCACGAGTGTTTATGTGGCCTAGTGTGCAGGAGCTGGTAGCTTCGCACACGCTGAACTTCTTTAAAGTTACTTCCATGAATACCAGCCCTGAAAGGAAGGAAAAGGCAGGCATCTATTCCCAGCTGTTGTCTAGACCCAAAAATTTGGTAAAAGGCAAGAGGTGAGGAGGTTCTGACTACATGACATATTCCTGTAAAGGTTTTCCTTCATCTCTGCTAGTTATATGCTAAGGCCTGTACATGTTTCCATATTCCAGTGGGTTTCTTCTGTGGCCCTTGACGACAGAAATAAAAAGAATTTACTTATCAGTTGCAGACGGTAGCATTTTTTACAGAAGCAGTATATGTTTCTTCTCTTGTTCATGCTGTGCCACGTCCCTTCCGATACTTTACAAACACGCCTTCTTCTGCAAAACTTATTGAAGTCCAAATCTGTTTTAAATTATACTTCACATGACAGGTGCAGTCACTCAGATCAGTTGGATAATACGAGGCACCTTTGGCTTCACACAGGAAGGCTTTGCCCACAGAATATTCGGGTCATAACAGCCCGGTATGACTGCTCCGGAAAAAAAAAAAAAAGAAAAAAAAAAAGTAGCTGCACAGGAAGTTTCAAAACCCCTGTTTAGTAATTTGGGTGTTTTGCAAACTAGAGTATACTTTGGGAAAAGCCACACAGATTGGATGTCATATTGCACAGCAAAGAGTATGACTATGATTTCAATTAGCTATGTGTTTTCACATACTTCAATTTTTATGATAGCCTTTGTAGCTACTTACTTGAAAACAGATAGAAATGTTCGTAAGGAGCCTTTTGGTTCAACTTCTTTTCCATGCGAGGCAAGGTGAACTGGGATGGAAACATCAGCTATACACTCTCAATCTTTTTTTAAAACATTGGTTTTTGTTTTCCATTTTCTTTAGAGATAATGGAGAAAGGCCTCTCCAAAGACAGTACTGTTCTTCTAAACTACATTGCTGAGTAGGAACAGAAAAGTTCCAACTGAATGATGAAAACAGAGTATCAGAGTTTTATTTTATTTATTTAAAATTATCCTAGATTACTTTCACACTCAAAGAGTTGCAGTCAATGGCTTGGTGTCAAAGTGGAGGCCAGTGACGAGTGGTGTTCCTCAGGGATCAGTATTGGGACCGGCACTGTTTAATGGCCTTGTCGGCAACACGGACAGCGGGATCGAGCGCATCCTCAGCAAGTTGGCTGATGACACCAAGCTCTGTGGTCTGGTAGACATGCTGGAGGGAAGGGATGCCATCCAGAGGGACCTTGACAGGCTTGAGAGCTGGGCTCGTGTGAACTGCATGAAGTTCAACAAGGCCAAGTGCATGGTCCTGCACGTGGGTCGGTGCAATCCCAAGCACAGCTACAGGCTGGGCGGAGAATGGATTGAGAGCAGCCCTGAGGAGAAGGACTTGGGGGTGCTGGTTGATGAAAAGCTCAACACGAGCCGGCAATGTGCGCTGGCAGCCCAGAAAGCCAACTGTGTCCTGGGCTGCATCAGAAATAGTGTGGCCAGCAGGTCGAGGGAGGTGATTCTCCTCCTCAGCTCTTGTGAGACCCCACCTGCAGTACTGCGTCAAGCTCTGGGGTCCTCAGTACAGGAAAGACATGGAGCTGCTGGAGCAAGTCCAGAGGAGGGCCATAAAGATGATCAAAGAGCTGGAGCAGTTGAACTCAATGATTCTTATGGGTCCCTTCCAACTCACGTTATTCTATGATTGTATGACACCTCTCCTATGAGGACAGGCTTAGAGAGTTGGGGTTGTTCTAGAGAAGGCTGGAGAAGAGAAGGCTCCGGGAAGACCTAATTGTGGCCTCCCAGTACCTAACGGGGCCTACAGGAAAGCTGGAGAGAGGTTGTTTACAAGGGCATGGAGTGACAGGACAAGGGATAAAGGCTTTACACTAAAAGAGGGGAGATTTAGATTAGATAATAGGAAGAAATTATTTATTGTGAGAGTGTTGAGGCACTGGAACAGGTTGCCCAGAGAAGCTGTGGAGAGACCATCCCTGGACGTGTTCAAGGCCAGGCTGGATGGGGCTTTGGGCAACCTGGTCTAGTGGAGGATGTCCCTGCCCATGGCAGGGGGTTGGAACTAGATGAGCTTTGAGATCCCTTCCAACTCAAACCATTTTATGATTCTATGATCTTCTTACTTCAGTTTGTCCCCTGTGTACATCACAACTGAAGACTTCTAGCAAAGATAAACAAGGATGGAGAATCCCAACAAGTGCAGACCATGTGGCTGGCAGTGAAGCCTGAGGAAAAGAGAGGTGCAAGGTGGGGATCTCATTCTCCCCAGCTCCCAAAATAACTTTGTGAAACAGTGAGAGTCCTCCGGCAGAATTTTCAAGGAAGTCACAGTATATAGACAGCCAGACCTTACGAAGCCTCTGCCCACTTGGGCTCTGTGGTTGCTGACGGAAGTGAGAAAAAGAACTTGCATCAATTCCAGGAGATGCAGGAGACACAGGATGTGGAGCAGCTCACCTCCACTGGGACAAGAAGGTTGCTATTCCATGCTACCACCTTCTCCTGCAAATTTTGCTTTCTGTGAAGGACATCGCTTACTCCACAGTGGTTTTGGCTGGAGGGCAGATGATTTCATAGCTCTTTTGACAATGAAGAGATTAAGTGTCATCACTGGATCTCCAGATTTTGTCACTTTGTCCTGACTCCCAAGAAATGAGATCATTGTTTCTTCAGGTCAAAATTAGGAGTACTTTACAGTGAAAATGGTACAATAAAAAACAGCTTGTCAGTCAAATCCGAAGCTACTATTAGGCTATTTTTAACAAGATCTGAAAGCCTTTCTCAACAAAAATGTTGCATTTGCAGCTCAAAACGAGAGCAAAACGGCTGCAGAGATAGGGCACCTGGGCACATGTACTTATGATGGAGCTGCTGGTGATTTAGACTGTCACTGTTGCTTTCAAACACTTCCAGCCGTACAGTGGGTAGGCTGTTTGCAGTGCTTTCGGAAAAAGCCCTGGCCATGTTTGCCCTTTTCCTGAGGCTGCAGTGCCAGCCTGTACGCACCCCAGATGAACACAATTCTCAGTTGCTTATTAAATGCAGACTTATAATCAATTTTTCCTTCAATGTGTTATTTGAAATCTTCAGGAGATACTTCAAATATTTCTTTAAAATAATTTCTGGAAGAGAAAGACTCCATTCAAAGAAATGAGACTTGTATGCCTGCAAATAGTAACAATGCATGGAATCACAGAATCACAGAATCACAAAGGTTGGAAGGGACCTTGAAAGATCATCTAGTCCAACCCCCCCTGCCAAGGCAGGACCACCTAGAGCACATCACTCAGGAACGTGTCCAGTTGAGTTTTGAATGTCTCCAGAGAAGGAGACTCCACAACCTCTCTGGGCAGCCTGTTCCAGTGCTCTGTCACCCTCACGGTGAAAAAGTGAATGTGCTTTGCTTTACCTTTCCAGCTGGATTTGCTCAGATTGCGTCAAGTAATCTGCATATATCGCTGGCGCTCGTCTATTAGTGAGTATTATCTAGAGCACAGGGTTTCAGAAGGCCACTTGCCCTTTCAGCATGGGTGAGCAGGTGACTGCTCTAGATGTGTAAGTGGTAACTGAGGAGAAGTAGCAGCCCAACAAGGTAACCTTGGCTGACTGAAGGAAGTGGTCTGGGAGAGGCAGGCAGGGAGCAGGGATGGCACTGGTGCATCCGCACTAATTTCCTCGCCAGGCTTCATGTGCGAACCAGCTGATTTTTGTTGACATGTGAGCCCTGCAGACAAGTCCATTGTTCCTAGAGCTGATACATTCTTAAATCAGGGTCAGTACTCACACAGTGCAAACTGAATGGATAACAGTAAAATTTGTAGGCTTTTTGAGGAATTAACAGATATACAGTAAAGTATTCAAGAGAACATATTTCAATAGCAAAAGCATATACCCGCACTGTTCAGCTCACAAAGCGGGCAAAACCGATGAAGATACATCAGCATGGGCTTCCCTTCTGATGATGAGTATGCCACAAACATTTTTTTTTACAGTGAAAATGTGTATAGAAAGTAACCATTTCATGGTAACGGTAATGGAAAGTACTTACTATTATGGCATGTGATTCCTTTACCATCTTATTCCTCATGTATAAATGCATAACTTCTTCAAGTGCCTCTGTGAAGTTCTCAGTGCAGAGTCTCAGACAGGAACTGTGTTCAGCAGCGAAAAGGAGTTCAAGAAATGTTCTTCCAGAACTGCATTATTTCTGAAGTCACTGATCTGTTGAGATGTTTGCTTTGCTGGGACCACAATATGCAGTGCAACGTCCACTTATCACTTCAACTTTCTCGAAACACTGCATCAAATATTCAATCCCTCTCCAAAATCTCCAAACTGCTTACGTGATTGTACATTCAAGTCCATCAACATGGTAAGAGTTCCCCTAATAAATCCAAAATGCTGCTGTCCACCTTCACAGACACTCTCCTCTGAAGGTATTAGTACTCAGCCTCCCTCGCTCAGTCTCGAGGCAGGTAAGCTTCGGATGCTGACACCACTAACAGATTTCTACATATGGCAGAATCCAACCAGGCCTAAGGTGATGAACAATATCTAAGATTCCTTTCCTTCCTATTTTATCCAGCTCAGAAGATTCAACAAGATATGCTTCCTCACATTCAGGACTCCTTTAGCCCTCAATGCTACAGTTAGATTGGAAAGATTCCTTGAGCCAGGTATAGTTCTGGAACAGAGCAACTATACCCTTACCTATACGTTTTCTGAAATACACAATATACAAACATCACTCTGACCTGTACTCTGATCCTTTATGTAGGACTCTATCAGTATCTCCAACACAGGCTAACCCATCTGCTTCTGAATATGCAGAAGACAACACCAACACAGTGCCTGATATTAGAAATCCTACCACAGTATTATCTCCACAAAACATGAAAATAATGTGAATTTATGGGATGCTGATATCCAAAGAAATACGGGATGCAGCACCCATCTCTATCTGGTAACTACCCAGGATATACTGTGATGTCTACACTGTACAGGAGCAGTTACAGGAACTGCTGGAGGAAACAGCCATTAGCTTACACCTTCAAAAAGGAACTTGCATAGTTTGACAGGACAGTCTTGCCCTTTCATTGAATACAGCCAAGCGTATATGATTGTCACAGAGCAATGTCCATCTCATCCCTGACAACACAGCAGTAGACAATGGAGTGTTTCTCATTCATTTGGGGAATTGTTCACATATTCAGCAACTTCATTAACTTGCTAACTTCCCAATGAGATACAGTGCTCAAGGCAGATTACATGTACTACAAGTTATCAGAGTGAATCACTTAAGGAAGGCAAAGAACATATCTTTAAAGCAGCCTCAAAAAACTGTTATACTTTCTCCATCTCTCTACTTTCTGCCCCCTTTCTCTCATGTTCTTTTCCTCACGCTCCTGTGCAAAGGTAAGCTGGACAATGCCCTGTGGCAGCCATACCTGCTCACCAAATACTGATCAGTTGCATAATTTAATGGGAAAGTAATTTTCTAGCCATCACCCTGCCCCTGCCCCCCGAAGGGTTTTATCCAGTATACATTATACTCCAGTGGGTGCTGCATTGGCCAAACACCTACCATCATATGTAGCCATCCCAGTTTATTACTGGTGTAGGAAGAAGGATCACCTCTTAAATGGCTGTTCAGAGAAATGAAGTTATGCTAAGCATTCTTACGGAGACTGCCATTTGGCCTTCTGTTCTGTCCTTATTTGCCTTTGCTCCTTTTTCGTGAGTTTTAGAGGATTTTAGGTCTTTTACATTATTTTAATTCTCTTTTTTTTTTCTTCATTTACCATGTTTCCATGAACTTTAATTTTGCTGAAACAAATTAAGTTCCTTATTGAATATGTCCCAAGTTTGACTGAGGGAATGCTGCCACAATGAAAAGGCATACTCTTTTCAAAGTCAAAAACCAAGACAGTTTGGACAGAAAGTCAATGTGGTGACGTCAAATTTGTGTAAGACACAACATTAGGCAAACTTGCATTAAATTCATCTGCAACACTGTAAGTTTAAACAGTCTGCGGTTCAATTTGATGAAAATCTGATGGTCTCCATGAGGGGTAAGTGTGGATCTGGGAGTACGGATTCAATGCAGATGCCGATATGCATGACATGCATAGAAGTCATTGCGCAGGCCGAGATGCTTTGACCAGGCAGGCATCTGATTAGTCTCCTTAGGGTAAATTTAACTCAACCTTGTCCTGCGTATGGATAAAAATCTAAAGGAATAGCCACTCTTTTGGCAAGAAATACTGAACCAGTAAAATATTCAAGAGCCTCTGCTCGCATAGCCAGCTAGTAACAAAGATTTTGCATTCAATCCTACAAAATTTTGGCAAGTACATGTGACCGTGTTATCCATAGCACTTAAGGTTTTGATGTATTATTGCTGATTTACCATTATTATTTTTATTTCAATTCTATCTCCTTAAAAACCTCAGAATAAACAGAAATACTTTTGGACCCCCCGCACACCCACTCTTGCTGATTTGATAGCCCTTCTGAACTTTATGAAGCATTTAAATGTTTTTTAAATGATTCATCATTTTCTGTCCTCTAATAATTACATACTCATATGTGTTGAAGTCATATTAAATAGTTGAATAGCTGTTTATTTTATCTGACCTTGCAAAAACACCAATTTCTGACCGTATGAACACAGGAGTAAATAGTGAAGTCATTTTACTTCTGTGGATATGACTAGTAAAATACAGTTTTATGTCTCTTTTATATTAGAAAAATTAGAGAAGGGATAGAAAAGAGCCACAAAAATCATCCAAGAATGTGAAAAAATAATGAGAACCATAAAAAGCTCAATCTGTTTTGCTTAAAAAAAAAAAAAAGAAAAAAGATTGAGAAGTAACTTGATTACAGGGTAAAAGCACCTTCCTGGAGAGAAAATAGTGAGTACTAAAGAGCTCTTTAATCCATCAGAGAAAGGCATAACAAGAATCAATGACTGGAAGCTGAAGGCAAACAAATGCAAATGGAAATAAGGTAGAAAATTTTTAGCAGCATGCATGATTACTACTTGTATTATCCTAGTACCTGGAAGCCAAGTCATGGATCAGGGTTCCCTCACAGTAAGGTGCTGGTAAAAAAAAACATCTCACAACCAACGCAAAAAACTCTCCCAAAAAATCCAACCCCAATAAAACCTCCAAGCCAGAAAAGAAAAAAAATCCTTGCCAAAAGGTTACAAACAGCGCATAAGATGAAGTAACGTAATAAATCAATGATAATATCTGATATGACAGGCAGCAGTTTCAGGCCATGGTTTCACGATACAAAGTGTTGAGCTGAGATACTGGCTTGAGGTGATTCTACTCTATCAAGACTGATTCTTCCTGTTCCCACAATTTCTCTACAGCCGCGAAACTTTGAAAACTGATCCTTATTTAATAAAAAAAAGGTGTTAAAAGTAGGGGTTTCATTTTTTCTTTACGACTAAATGCCAGTGGAACTGATGTGCAAGTGTTTCGATTTTTATGAATTTCAGTGAGTGACTTGACCAAAGTTTTCCTAACTACCTGTATATCTCAGTATCATCTCCGGCACTCTTTACCAGGCATCTGAATTTGCTGCATTACTTGTGGGAAAAGACTGCATACCCCAGAGAAAAAATATGCAAAAGCAAAGCATGAGTTTGCTTTGTTTTCTTCATAGCAAATCACTAGCTCAGTCACCAAATCTCAAGCGTCATCCACAGATAAGGTAGAACATTAACAAAACCTGAAACCTAGCCCATGGTCTGGCAAGATTTCTCTGAAAGAAACCTATCATCCTCATCAAGTCTAACGTAACAGACAAAGAGATGAGCTTGTGATTCCCAACACCACTGCTCTGGCACTGCAGCCCATGCACCATCCTTGGTAGCTTACAAACACAACGGGCCACTACAGTTTGACTGGGAAGAAGATTAAGGGGGCAAGCCAAAAGCAGTATTTTCTATTATAAAAAGTTTTTGCTGCCTGTTTTTGAGATCAAGGATCATATGGATCACCCCTGAAATTCATCTGGGAGAAAACTGTGAGACTTGAGGACAGAAAAACAGATAGGATAAAGACTCACCTTTGATTTCCATTTCTTTATTTACACTATTAGCAGACTCTGTAGCAACACACCGCACACCCTCAACATCTATCGCACTGAGAAACTAGCGGAGCTCATTTTTTTGGGCTGGGAATGCTAAGACAACCCAAAATCTAGGGTAAACTCTCCCCAAATAGTCCCTGAGACTTGAAAGCAAACTGGGTATACCCACGGCATTTACTACCCAGCCTTCTTCCTTCCCTTCCTCCCCAGAGGTGGCCAGCCTCCTCCTGCTGGCTGGTGCTCTGTGTTTCACCGAGCTGACTGTTCACGTTCACATACTACACAGGGAAATGGTTACAACCACTTCTAAAAGCACTCATTTTTTCTTGCTCCTTGTTAAAAATACTTCAAGCTATAGCTATATTAAGGTACATTAAAATAATGCTATTTCATTGCAAAGTTTACATACTTAATAGCCTTAATATTTGGCCTCTTCCACTCTGCTGAATTTTTCCACAGGACCTCAGCCGCCCTGTGTGTGCAGGACACACGCTGCTCAGGAAATGAATCAGGGTTGTGTATCGAATTAGATTATTTATAGGTTGGTATATGTGTTTGCTCTCGAAGTTGTGCAGAGAACAAGACAGACAACTACAGGAAGAGAGCGATGGGCATGTGGTTAAGGCAGTTGAACGCCACACAGGAACACTCAGTTCTGCCTCTGCCTTCGCCATCGGCTGCTGTGAATGAGGAGCGAGTCAGACCAAGCTCCTTGGCAGATGGCCACCAACCTTGCCTTCCTCATTTTCTGGGAGTCCAAACCAAAACACCTTGGGCCTTTTACGTAGAAATGCAAAGCAGCTGATTATAATGGAAGCTTTGGGTTTTGAGGGAGAAATGGAGCTGGAGGCACAAGGTTAAAAGGCAGAAGAACCCAATTAATATCATCAACTTTACAACTGACTGAACGAGTGGCTCAGTTTTTTCCTCGGTCAAACAGGACAGCAGTGCTTTCCTGTTGCTCTGGGAATACGCAAAAATTCATCAAATACTGTGAGGTTCTTAGATATCATTGTAATAAGCCTACAAAGGAAAAAAAAGTATTCCTGATTCTATACAGAGAAAGCTTTGGATCTTATCACCTGTTAATTACCCTATATTGCTACATACATGCTTTAAAATGTCTATACAATATACATACTAACACGCATAGAGGTGGAGCATATCCATTTTCCCTCTCAAACTCTATTTTCAATGTGATTTTGCAAAGTCCTTTCCAGCTTCTATCAGGGCTATTTAACTTTAGTACTCAGTGTAACTGCAACACGGTCATATGGAATGGGACAGGGAAAGCACTCAGTAAACAAAAGATATTCTCTGTTTCACAAAAATAACAATATCCTCTATCTCGGCTGTAGAGTATGTCATGTAACCACAGCCACAGAAATAGAAAAGCAACAGGAGAGCTAGTAAAAGTTAATGCCTTTTCCTACTTATTTTATTGGTCTATATCGCAGAGTATCATCAAATTGAAAGCTTTTGGTAATAGTAGGCTACTGAGAAAATAGCACATTGCAAAGTGAAATAAAAAAGGTGTCCCAAAATTAAAAAACAAATCTACCAACATCTTTAAAAATTACCTGAATAGAGTTCCAACAGTTGCTCTGACTTCAAAATCTGAGTTAAGAGAAATGCCATAATGATTGAAAACACAGGGGACGATCTCCTCTCTTTTAGGTAGGAAGCCATTGAACGTAAAAAGATAACACAATAATCACAGCAACCATGAGGGTTTGGCACATGACGCAACAGAAATATTTTAACGATGTCTGACAACATCCCAGGCACACGGTGTCTGAATGCTGCTAAAGTAGATGTGCATGAGACTCAAAGACAACACTGTGTTGTAGGATATTTTTCATGAATTAGAAGCAAATGGTCAGGGAAATAAAATAGAAATTTATGTTCAGGCCTACAATCAGATCTTCAGAGTAGAAACTTGCAGCCATCCAGAGTTCCATCAACTCAGTCAGCTCCCATCGCTGTCGAGGTCCTTTTGCTCAAATCCAGCGGCAGGGTAAGGGCCTAAATATGTAAACAGAAAAAGGATGAAATCAGGTAACACAGCTCTAATTAAAGAGACACCAAACTAGTCCCAGAAAAATAATCTGAGTGTCTGGACCATTACATGATTCACATTTTTACCAGAAAGCACTGCAGCTACAGGAAAGGCTACAGTGAGATCTCACATCGAGAGGTTTACATAGCATTAATTGATCATGGCATATTCCCCTTCAGGCAAACACAAGTACCTGCAGTGCGTTTGCTCACCTCCTGCGTGCTGCTGCTTTTTCATATTTATATTTAATTTGGTGTATTATTTTATTTAAAAGAGAATGGTCTAAAATGAGTAAAGGTGGTATTTTTATCTCCATTTCTAGAATTGTAGATTTTAGCCTCTTGGTTAACATGGTGGCAAAAACTAAAAAGAGATAATCTTGCCATATTTTAAAACATTGTAAAACTGACAAAGTACTATTATTTCTGTAAAAACACTATTATGCCTATCTGAAGGTTGTGAGAACACTAGCTTGCCAATGTGTTAGATGAAGTAACTTTTAATGCAGATGTTCCTCTGTAACAAACTAATAAAACTCCAGGGCAGCAGGCACTTAGAATCACAGACAATTGCTAATGAGAAAATATGCTGTCTCAAAAAAATGTCTACTTTATACAGAGGTTTGCCCACTGAAATATAGGCTTTAATACAACAGGAATGCGTGAGAGCAGCAGTGAAGACACTACAGGAATATCAGGTTTACGGTGGAATAAGCACACAGAACCATGGGCTACTCTGGAGTATCGTGTCATCCGAACTTCAGCAGCAGCCCTCACCATCCACCTCGGGAAGGGGTCCCTGCTTCCTTTCTACCTATGACCTTCCAGTGGTTATCTCTCAGCTCGGGAGGGTGTAATGCCCAATCGATCAAGCCTTTAAATGTCGCTGCACATTGCATCTTCACTGATACTATCTCTTTGAGATAGCCAAAGACAGTATGAGGTTGTCCATGAGTACGACACTGTTCTTCCTAACACAGGCCTTCAGAGATCAGCATGTAACCACACAAATCAATACAAACACGTTTCTGCCTAAAAAAAATAATTCAGGAGAGAGAATCAACTATCTCTGATTACTTTCATATATCATACTTCGAATCACAGAATGGTTTGGGTTGGAAGGGACCTCAAAGATCATCCAGTTCCAACCCCCTGCCATGGGCAGGGACACCCTCCACTAGACCAGGTTGCTCAAAGCCCCATCCAACCTGGCCTTGAACACTGCCAGGGATGGGGCCTCCACAGCTTCTCTGGGCAATCTGTTCCAATGCCTGACCACTCTTTCCAAGAAGAAATTTCTCCTAATCTCCAGCCTGAACCTCCCCTGGCACATGACCCTGCCTGGTAATTTACTGCCTTACCTGGCCATCACTGCCCTTTCTCTGAATAAACTGAAACTACTGAAGGGTATTAATCTCAAATTCCTTTCCAAAGAGTTGCATTTCTGAGGAAATGTAATTTTCTAATTTCTCTTCCCCAAGCATACTACATACTTTAACATTTTAATCTGGACACCTAACTACTAAACACCTAAGAATCTTTCTTCTTCCTTCTTGCAAAAAATGCATTAACAGTTTCTATTTCCACACCTGGTAGAAACACATCTATTGTAAAAATAACAAGGAAGAAAATAAAAAGCAGTTGTTTTTTTTTTTCTTTGGGTTATGCCTCCCTGATACTAAAATTGTCTCATCTCTGGTTGAAGTGAGAAAAGTCTAGAAACAATTCTAATTAACACCTGTTTGCTACCATGCCCATAGAACTATATGCCATTAGAAAATTAGCCAAGATCGGATGTTGTTTCTTCTGCCCTTTTTCCAGTCCCCCACCTCAACCTGTGAGTTCTGGGGCATGCTGAAGGGGGAAGGAAAGGATGACTGCGGCTGGTAGGGGACCTGGCTGTGAAAGCCTCAAGCAAATTGAAAGCTTCCTCCTCCTGGACAGAATTCTTACATCATCAGGCAGGATCAGAATAAGGAACTGAATCAATTAATTATATTACTGAAGTACTATGAAGTACAGTTATTTGAAGACTTGACTTCTTAATTTAATTGTAAAGAAGTGACTGTAGCCAATGTTCGTTACTAAAGCAAATAAAAAGATCAGTGCCTTCCCAGCAAATGCAAAACACCTCTTCATGCTAGCCGCCCCACTGCGATGCTACAAAACTTAACAATGAGTGTCCAGTCCTTGGTGGCAGGTAGGGAAATACTCTAAGCAACACGGCGCAGGAAGCAATCATAGGAGTGAAGAACTCCAAATAATCAACAATACAGTTATACTTGAGGACAAATCTTCAAGGTTTTCATATGAATGACTTAATTGCTGGTGACACACACAAAGCTGCACAGCTACACCATCATCCTGCCTATTGCTCAGACACATAACTCTGGCATCACCTTAGATCCCAAATTTCCTCCAAATCCTAAGATTCATATTCATAATTTGCAGATACATTCAGTGCAACATTTCCAAGTTCGTATTTTTCTTTATTCTTCCAATCAGCTGAAGCATTCAAACTAACATCATCATCTTCATCGCGTTTTGATTCAGCAACATGTTTCTCTGTGCTTTTGAGAAACACAGCATAATCTCACTCGCATTCATTCAGAAAACTGCTGCAAAGACCCTTTTCCTAGTTGGTCACTTGGAGGACACATCGCTGTCTCCACAGTCCTCAATAACTTCTCCTGTAATATCTGTTACTTGCCTAGGCCCTTCCTCGCCTACCCCCACCCCACCTATTGTCCCTTAGTCACTGTCAGGAAGCCAGCTGTGGTTTGCTTGCGTTTGAAGCTAGGCCAATTTTCATGAAACGTAAGGCTGAAAAGATTATTAGATCATACTGTCCAATTTGTTCACTATTTTGTGTTGGGTTAAAACACTTTCAAATTCCTCCCCTCTTATTACTTAAAAATAAATTTGAAGATGCTTCTTGTATCTCTTCCCTTCATATCTCCCACCTGTCATTCAGTGTCCGGAGTCCGGCTTCCAGCTCTTCTCTCACCCACACATTATCTTTTCAAACAAACCTCTAACGCCTTTTACTGCTTTACACCTTACACTTTAGGAAAACTCCTTAAATATTTGAAAACATGCTCCATTGCTCTTCTTCAAAGCCTTCTCTGAAATTCAGCTTACTAAGATGCCCCTACAGCCCCTATGAGCAAAGTGTGTAATAACAAGGTATATACACACGCCACCTAATTTTGAGTATCTAAAGCAGGCAAGTGGGGGACATAGGAGACGGATCCTCCTATACAGTAAATGGAGAGATGTTCCTTTTGAGAGTGATGTTGATGAAGGAACTCCTAAATTACTCCAAACTGTCCTCTGAAGGAGTCTTTGGATAAGCTGTGGAAATGGCCTGGGGAGATCAGGCGTTTGATTTAGACACATGAATTGGATGCCTGAGGTATGAATGCTCCCCCTCAACTCCCAGTATTTCCCTTCTCATCTGTGTATATTTTCTCTTTTCAGCTGTATTTTATTTACATCGCAAACATTTAAGATTGCAGATAATCTTCTCAGCCCGTGTTTGTGTGGTGCCTACAATCACAGGAACTTCAGCGCCCAAGTAACACTATTTTACTATAATACAAAAACCAGTCTTACAATGCTATACCGTATTTTATTAAACAGTACCTGATTGTGTAATTATCACAGAATTATGCACACATACCAGGTAGAAGATGCACAGCTACATATCAACTTTAACTTTGTTATTTTCTGAATTCCTTAATGCCATAATAAAGAGCTGGAATGTGTTCACGGCTGGCACCAGCTGGTTTTTCTCTGCAGTCTGAATGACGGGCAAATCCTCAACACAATCCAACTCAGTGAAAGAGAAGGGAGAGTAAGAGTGATGGGAAAGTAGATGTGGATCCAGGATGCATACAGAATTTTTGGCAGAGGAAGGAGGGTGGGGAAACAAACCATGGAAACCCTTGTCATGTGTGTGACAGATGTCATAAGCTATTTGCTGAAACAATCAATGAGAAAATGGTAAAATGGAAGACTGGTAACTGGAAAGAAAGAAATGTAAGGAGCCCCTTCATATTTGCAAAGAGTTCACGCCCCACAATGCACACTTCTCCCTGTTAAACTTACTGAACTTTAAATATACCCTATAAAAAAGGAGATTTCAGTAACAGGAATGTCTCTAAAGCCCAAAATACGGAAGCAAAACCCCTAGATGCATCTAGGGGTTTTGCATGCTAAGAAAATCTTTGAGCCTCCAAAACCCATGCTTATTGCTGGGAAAAAGATAATAAAACATTATGAAGAAACAATGAGCTTCAAGAAGTTATTTGAATCAAATAGGAGTCTCATACAAATTTGGAAGTCTAATCCTAGTACAAACAATAAGCAAAAGTCATCCCAGGCATCACGTACCAAAAAGTTAGAATAGAACAACTACTACTGATGATCTAGTTCTTGCTCCAGATCTGTTTATCCAGATAACAGAAAAGAAGTTCTTTCAAAGCCTGAAGTAAGAGAAGAATTCCTGAAGCAAACAAACAAAAAAATCCCTATGGCACAGTCATAGATCAAAACCTGATGAGAATAAAAGCAGCAAAATGTTGGATTAAATGATCGATTTCATTATAATAAATTTCATTAATGGCAAAGAGTTAACTTCAAAGTGTCTCACAAGAATGGATTTGGTCCTATGTCATGGTATAGTTGTTAATCATCCAGAAACTGGGGTGAGTGAGTGCCACAGCATAAAATCTGTAGGTGTTCAGGCTACTTGGAATCATGGAAAAATGTTAATCTAACCAGAATGAAAAAGTGGGCGCCAAAAATGTCAAATCAAGTTTAAATGATAGATAACAAACACGTAGTAAAATAAAACCAAGAGAAAACAGTCTGTGCTTTATGAGCTTTCTAATTAAAGGTGCAACTGTAGGGAACTTTCTGCAACGAAACTCAGTACGTTTGGCAAGGGGAAGGTAAGAGTTACCTACAAAATCTCCAGATAAGTTGATGTCACCCACTGACATTTATTCCCCCATAGGTTTAATTCACTCACACTCTTACGCTGACTTGTGACAAGCACCAAGACTTATCTATCCAAATGGTCTGCCCAGGATAACTTCTGTGCAAAACAGAGGACAAGGGCCGTCAGCTATTAAGCCCTCACCCCACTTCAGGAGATGTTCTTGACCAGCAATAAAACCCTAGGTTTTTGAGCAGATCCTTTAGGATATCCTTCAGGAACCATCAGCTGTGACAAGATAGTCCTTGCCCTCAGGATCTTGCTTACCTCCCCTTCCATAAACTTTAGGCCATATTGCTGCTCATGGCCTGTTTTTCCTCGTTTGGAACACAGGTCTGAAACATACGCAGGTCATCTCCTCCTGCTCAGCTAACAGGAAAAAGAACGGTGTATGAGATACACTACAACTTTGTTGCCATCCTCCTTCTGTCAGGATCCAAGGTCTTCTGCTGGCAAGTTGTCTCTGCTGTGGCACATGGATACTGCTGGGAGCGGTGTCCTGGAAACGGTGTCCTTTGTTATCAGTACAGGCCATTTCTTTAATCCTTTGCTTTGCTCTTTTTCCTTATGCTTACACACACATTTCCATCCATCCTGCACTCAGACCAATCTTAATACTTCTATTAAAACTACGCGAGAGTGGAACGTTAGTTAAACTGATCCGATGCAGATCGCTGCAGAAAGGATACGTTCCATACTTCTAACCCCTCCTTCCTTCGTCACACCCTCCTCTACCTTCCTTGCAACAAAGAGCAGCATCCAGCACCAGTAAGCCTGCTCAGGGAGCTAACCAAGAGAAAAAACCGGACCCTTTACTGTTTTTAATTGTGTAGTTCCATGAACGGGATCCCTGGGGCCGATGCGTGCCAGCGTCAGGTGCAAGGGAGGCGGAAGGACTGCCTCCGTCTGACCGAGCTCTTCATTAGATCAGTTATGTCGTACTGGGAAAGAACACCAGATGCCTTGGCCTCAGGAAGGAACTAGGGCACCACTTCAGCAGTTTAGTGAAAGTCTCTGCTCAATATGCCGCTAGACTCAAAATAAAAATAATAAAACAGGCTGTTTAAACAATGGAAGAGAATTAGAAGAAAGCCAGTGTAATAGGATTATAAAAATCAATGCTGTGACCTCACCAGAAAAAAAACCCAACACATGAGGTACAGGTCGCCCCTTCTCCGAAACGATACTAAAGACCTGGGAAGAGTTCAAGTGTGAATAAGGATAAGCACTGAAAATATCACACGAAGAGAAACTGGCAAGTTTAAAATTAACTGTTATAAGTGGACATAAGAAACAATAAAAGCTCCGGAGTGGTCTGATCAAACATTTCTATGCTTGCTACCTTATAAGGTAAGAAAAAAGTACCGAGAAATATCCAAAGTGTGGAAAATTCAAAACTCATCAGAAGAAATGTTTTTCATATTGTAATTCATTCATATTGATTATCAAGGAAATTCAGTTATTAATGTAAATACAATGCCCCCATCAACAGCAGTGTAGGCCAAACCAGTTACTACATAAAAAAATCAGGAGGAAACTTATTTGGAGTTAACATCAGCTGAAGCATCGGGATGTATTTACTAGTGAAACAGGAAACTGTGTTATGGTTTAAGTCAATATGACAACTCCTATGCAAAAATATCAATTAAAAAACCCCCAGCAACTTGATTTCATTATAAAACTTTTATTCACATTCTCACACTAACTTTTCCTACAGTTTGCATTAACTGCTATTAATAGCTCATTAACAACATTATAGTGATACTAGATACTTTGTGCTCTTCTGTAAGCAATAAAGGCAAACACATGAAAAGTTAAAATCAGCATGATTATACACTTGTTTTCTCCATCACTGCAGGTTCTACCTAAAATGTATTTTTCCTGATTTCCCATCACAGCTAGTTTCTTAGAATTTTATTTTTCAGACATCCTAAATTGAACATTTTTTCCCCTTACCAAATTTTTTTGAAGGATTGTTTCAATGTGAATGCTCATCACAGATTTTGCTAAAAAGCACTCAAAAAGTGACGACATACTGATCACCCACAGTGGAGCTAGATATAGCCTAAGTACCAATTCCTTAGTATGCCATCACTATACTGTTTGGTTATCTTGATTAGATCCTCCTGGTTTAGTCTGAAATGCATATTATCACAGCACGTACTAGAAGACACATTACTCCATTGTATTAGTCATTATGAAGGCATACAGAAAATTATAATTCTTTCTCAAAGTGCAAAGAGTCTTAATAAAATTAAGATTGGCAAGGGGAAAAAAATGAAAGAGAGCAGAAGAATGGGGCTTCATATATTTTGCATTTTTTTCACTGTGTCTGGGAAAGTAAAGAGAACATAATCATGTCAGGGACTGGGGGACAGTGGGAGAACTGGAAGGAAAGGCTGCCGGCACTGTCAGTGCAAGGGTGGGACTTCATGCCTTAGTCAGTGGCTGGGTCAGGTAAACAGGGCAGAAATAAATGGCTGAAGCGACACGCAGTACAATAGAGGGTATGAACGAAGACTCACAAGGTCAGTAATACAGACAGCACAAAGAACCAAAAAGATTGCCTGAGAACTGTTTCTTGGAGATAGAGAAAGCAGCTGGTACCAAGACAAGAGAAACTGAGAAACTGGTTCTGTTAGAGAAGGGAACTTCAGTCAGTGTAGCGCTGTGGGCCTAAAAGACCTTACTGTCCATGATGACAGAAAAGCTGTCAGGCATAAAAGAAGCCAACAGGTTCCAAAAAGGCAGTGTTCCCAAATTTCCGAATCAAAAAGGCAACATATTCATCTGTGTTCCAAAAGCAGCAGACCATTTACCACCAGGAAATCTGAACATAAAATTTATTCCCTTTGTTTAACTTACTATGTTTTGGAGATGACACAGGCTGTGAATTTGTGAGTAAAAGAATTGCCACTTGCTAGATTTAGCTGTATAGTTTTTGCCTATGATCATTTTAATAACACACCCCATTGACAAATATCGACTACTTTCTAAAATAAAAGGGACATTTTGCTTTTCTAAAGCTATTATATCGTATGCTTGCAAATACGTACTGAATATATATTACTTGAAATATATTTCATTGTATATTACCTGCAAAGTTCCCCCATGCACTTTTTTCCTTTTAAGTAGAAGATGGGCAATTGCAATAGATTAAACTCATGGGGGAGAAGGTGTAAACTAACTTCATTTAGATGTGAAGGAATTCCTTGTTAAAGACATTTCTTTGCTCATTCCAACGGTATGAGAGCTATTTATTTGGCAAAAAAAGGTTTTTGGACAGAAACAGAGATTTCTGAAGTTCTTGCTGATGATCAATGTACAGTTTAAGAGAGCCGTTACTTTGTGAATAGAATAGAATAGAATAGAATAGAATCATTAAGGTTGGAAGTGACCTCAAGGATCATCTAGTCCAACCATCCCCCCACCACCTATTACCCACTAGACCACGTCCCTAAGTACCATATCTAACCTTTCCTTAAACACCCTCAGGGATGGTGACTCCACCACCTCCCTGGGCAACCCGTTCCAATGCCCGATCACCCTTTCAGAGAAGAATTTTCTCCTCATCTCCAACCTGAACCTTCCCTGGCGCAACTTGCAGCCATTTCCCCTTGTCCTGTCACTAGTTATCTGCGAGAAGAGGCCAACCCCCAGCTCGCCACAACTCCCTTTCAGGTAGTTGTAGAGGCAGGCACTAGAGAAGCCAGGAGTCTGATAATACATCAGCTTCTGCTCCGCTTTAATTCCAATTTAATGATCAGAACTCTTTCATTCTTTATGTCTTGTTCTAAATACTGAACTGCAAAGAGTTCAGCAGGATACGCCTGTTACCTTACCCAACTACTGCAGAGCTGCTCTAAGAGTAGAACACCTGTCCCGTAGCGTGAATACCATGCAGGCGTTAAGCAGAAGATACTTTAAGATTAGCCAAAGCCTTATTTCGGAACGCAAACGTTTGCCACAATTCACTGTAAGATCCAAGTTTACACTATACAGGCACAAAACTGACATTAAAAAAGCAGTAAAATTACTTCAACTGACACAATAAACTTTCAGATTGTACTTATCATCTGGTCTGTGCCTTGTGCAAACTATTTTCTGGAAACGAACAAAATACCTCCGTCTGTAACTACTTCTGTATCTCTGCACGCACCACAAGGCCCGGGCAGGGGCGCCTCCAGCCCGCCGCAGGACCCGCAGTACACCCGAAGGCACGCGCCCAGCGCCCAGCAGCCCCCAGCGCGCCGCCACCTCGCTCAGAGAGAGGCACCACCTCACCACGGCACTAGCAGGCACACCGCGGTGACACCGGGCCGTCCCACACGCAAGCCCGCCTGCAAGGCGCAGCTCGAGCCCGCGGGACGCGCCAGCACCGGGTCCGTAAAGAGCGCGCTGCGGGGCAAGGCTGGCCG
>VWZZ01002692.1:22701-50599 GCA_013399095.1 Psophia crepitans
GGGCAAAGGTCCGCGCGCCGCCGCGGCCCCACCAGCTGCGGCCCAGCTGGCTTCGGGCGGCCGCTGCTCCCCCAAGGCCGGGCGGGGAGGGGCCCCCCGGGTCCTAATGCCGCTGGGTCCGGGCAGGGGCCTCTCACCTGCTGATCCGCCGTGCTGCGGCCCCGGGCGGCGTTGCTTCAGCTGCCTCCGCTGGCTGGAGTCGCCGAGGCGATACCCTGCTCCTCCTAACGGAGCCAGTTCTGTGATCGCGCTGCCAGCTGGCCCGAGGCATCACTTGGCTCGAGTATCGATCTCGTGGAGAAGAACCTAGGGCCACTTGAACGCACTCGTGTGTGCTGGGTGGCTGGCAGAGCCGGGCACAGCCACGGGTGAAAACACCGCCCCAGGAGAAAAGGACTAAAGGATTCAGCAGGAAAAGGAAAAGGTCAGTACCTTCAGCACCTCACATCAAACCTGGCTATGCTTCTAAGAAACCCTGATTAGATCCTCAAAACTCAGCGCCTAAACTTAGCCTTAAAGCTGTGCATCTTTATCATGCAGTACAGGCAAGGAAAAACACTCTGAAAGAGGTGGGAAAGTGAGAGCAGGACTAAAACCGCACGTGCTATAGCATACACTGGCCAGATTCCAGGATCCCTCCTGGCAAGTGAAGGAAGGACTTGACAAACCAAAGCTCTGACCGGGCTGGCAGAGCAGCCTGGGTGAGGCACATCCAGAGATGTGGAATATACCGGCATGCCCAGTTTCTGGCGTGCTGTTTATTACAGCAGGTTATTCCTTAGGTTCATTAAAAGCAAATGCAGCCTTACAGGAAGGCAGAGATGCTGCCCTCTGCATCTGCACCCTGTTCTCAAACACATCAGCCTGCCAGAGTGACAATGTCTGATGTATTTTCACTCTGCTACCTCCTTCCCCTCCCTGCCTACACTTCAACACTGCCTGAAGATGAAACAGCAGTATTCTATTACATTTTTATACCATTGATACTCTTTTAATGAGACATCCTTGAGTGAGCTGAGAAGACTTGGTCTGGGGTGCTAGAATCAGAAACACGATTGAAATGGCTACTTTTATTGCCTTCCAGTGTTGCCTATGGAAATTGTGATCCATTCTGTTACTAGTTACACGTAGTTTTCATTAATGTGTCTGTAGTCTTGCAGCCCAGACCAGACAAGGGATGGACAGACCAGCTCCACAGCAGTGGAAGTCGAGTTAGGTGAGAATCGACAACCTCCTCCTGAAGAGGAACAGGGCTGTAGCCAGAAACAGTCACAGCGAGCGTACAGTCATGAGAAGTGTAAAGTGAAAAATTTATGGGAAGACCACTTCCCATATTCGTTCACTTTGGCATAAACTCTTCAACTACATATTATGCATGGTGGAACAGGACAGTTATTTAAAAACCAACATCAAAGACTCATGATGTTGTATCTATTCTATCACGGCAATCTGTTGTCTTCTTACCAAAGCCACAGGCCTGTCACCCAGAGAACAAAAATTCTGGAGCTATGTAGATATTTTCAATATACAAATTGATGGGGACCGAGGTGGGTCAGGTGCCCCCCAAAGCAGCTCTATCACTCACCTCCTCATATGGGCAGGGGAGAGAAAATATAATGAAAGGCTCGTGGGTCAAGATAAGGACAGGGAGAGATCACTCACCAGTTACTGCCACAGGCAAAACAGACTCAAGTTGGGGAAATTAATTTAATTTATTACTCATCAAATCAGATGAGGGTAATGAGAAATAAAACCAAATCTTAACACACATCCCCTACACTATTATAGTTAATACTACTGCATAGCAAATGGGAAAAAAATAAAATCCTAAATATTTAAAACAGTATCAGAAAAATTTTACTTCAGTTTTCAAAACGCTTGCTCTCGTCTTGCTGCTGTGAATGCACATCTGTCTCCGTACAACAGACACTAAAGAAATGTAGGACTAGGACCCCAGGCCAGTTTTAGACCCATTTCTTGCAGTGTTCCAGTATGAAGCTTCTGTAATACATGGTAATTTGTATTACATGTTGTCAATAGGTAAATTTGTTTTGTCTTTGACATTTTTATCAAAGACAAAAAAATTAAATCGGCAAGAAAGGCAAAATTCAAGGAGAGCTAAGATAACCAGAGGCCAACTGGTTCACTCTAATTAGTATTTTCACAATATGGAAAGCATTAGATCTGTGCTATCAACTTCCCAAAGAAAAACATTTCTGAATCTGTTTAAATCATTATAAAAATACACAGGTGGCAATGCAAAGTAGCTACTTCTATAGTCTCCCATCAGATAGTGCAGAAATGAATACACCGGAACTGTGCCACTGTATTAAAAAAAAAAATCACTGTTTCTCAGTTCCATCTTAGGCTCACCAGACAGATGTAGCCTACAAACTCAGCAAATCAACAGTGTGAAAAAGAGCAATCAGATACGGTAAACCACAGCTTTTTAGAAGAGAGTACACTGAGTAAATAATTGATAGCACACACGTCCAACATGCACAGAATTTCTCAAGGATTCAAATGGGTATAAGCATCTTCCACATTTTTATATGTAATGGCATCAAGTTTCGCTGTGGGCTGCAATATTGAGGGCATGCCTTTAGGCTGGCATGTTCATTTAACATATGAGTCATTCAGAGTGGAAACAACATAACAGAAACTCCACAAACTAATGAATTGTGAAAGAACTGTAACATTTTCCCCCTCAGGCTTCCACCTACTAAAGTGTCACAAATGAAGTTAATATCACAAAAATTATTTAGCAAAAGAGGAATTAAACACTAAATGACAGTCAACTCTTTTACAAGTCAATCACTTGTTTTAACTGCTTTTATTTGAAACAATATCAGTCAGTACAATCACCGTAGAAAAAATCAACAGAAAAAGACACTCCAGCCTTGAATTTTATAACTACTGCAACTACAGATAAGATACCTCTATGGCATGGAAACTGCAAACTAGGTTTTTCTTGACTGATATCCTTCTTCAGAATTTGAGGGGGTTTAAAACTAAGAGGAGCTCACCCCTCCCTTTTTTTTCCTCCAAAAGCTGGTTTAAAATATAAACAAATCAAATAAATAACCAAACACTTGCCATGCAATGAACAAGAGTGAAAGATTAGCCTGACCAAAAAACCCCCAACGTTGTGAGCAGCCTAGCTTCCTCATCCCAAGTTACTATGATAGCCTACAGAATCACAGCACTTTAAAAAACTACTTTTATATCTAAGTAGATATCTAAGCTTATGTTCATATATCTAGCATGCATACTTGTCCTGTGCAGCTAGGGGAACCTAGTATGCCCTTACATTACAGTTGCTGGTTCGTGTTTTGTATTTTGGCACTGGAATGAGTGCGTAGCACTTTGAGGGCCAGATTTTATCTACCACCCACCTTGAAAGTAAAAATGAAAAGCTGAGTGTTGCAGAAAGGGATATTAAGTAGAAGTCACTATTAGTCACTTCCATACCAATCTAATTTCAAATGAGGAAACTGCTTACATTAATCTTTTCAGGTCTAACTCATGCACTTATATCAGGTCTTTTCAGGTCTAGCTTATGCACTTATATAAGGTCTTTGGAGTCTGGCCACAGACCTCTAGGGAATTAACGTACCAGGCATTCTCCGTACTTCCTCTCCCAATATCTTAGTGAGTATACTCTGTTTTAATTAATCCTGCCTTAGGTATCTGCCATGCTATGGCACATGTCTATACTGTGGAACTGAGTACAGTGCCACTGGATTCTGTCAGCCAACTGGTACTCCTTCCCCAGGATACACTAGTGTTGCTGCTCTCATCAGGTGCCTGCAGGAAGTACCTGTGTTAGCACAACGTGTCTGAGCTCCTTATCCTTGCCTCTCAACGGAGCTGAGGGTTCCGACAGGCACACAGTGGACCAAACGCTGTTACCACATTCAGACATTAACCACCACCCCTCTGACAGACACTGTCCATCCAATTAATGCCTAATCTGCTTGTGAATCAGCTCCTGAGCCACCACAGCTTTTAGCATGGCACGAGAAAATTAAGAGATCTTGAGGTCTGTCGAAATCCTAATTTCACTGGAGGTAGCATGCTGCTGGGATTTTTCATACCTCAGCTATGAAACTAGTTCATCAGAAAAACAATCTCTGTGCTGCTCTTTACTATATAGTGTGTACATTCCCAGGACCTCAAAATACATACATTCATAGAATATCCTGAGCTGGAACGGACCCATAAGGATCATCGACTCCAACTCCTGGCTCCACACAGGACCAGCCCAATCAGAGCAGATGACTGAGAGCGTTGTCCAGATGCTTCTTGAACTCAGACAAAGCTACCTTTAAGAAGAAGCTTTAAGACCTGCCAGCGGTTATCAGAAAGTTCCACTGCAATACCAACCACCAGTGGGATTTAAAGAATATGAAGAAAAACCAAAGGCACAAATTCTTTGTGAATTTCAAGATATCAGTATATACATCGATAAGAACATAATTGGTTGTGGTGAAAACAAGAATTTTTGCTTAAGGAATTGTTGGCCTAAACTATTTCAAAGACTAAATTAAAATGAAACACTTCTACTACACTGTACTTACAGTAAAACTTCCTCTGGTGTTTCTACTTGCATTTGCTAATTGCGTACATTATTTAAATACTGTGAAACTTACAGCAAAATAGAACCAGTATGGTAACTTAGCATGCTGCCATTATGCTTTTCTATAACCTGTACAACGATTAAAAGTTTCCAGCTATGATTAATTTGTCAATAGTTACATAAGTGTTTCACATCTCCTGCAAAGTTGGATGCAAGGCCTGTTAGAACAGTTACATGTGTAGTGGTGAAATATGCCACCAGAGGTTAGTTATAACATTCTCTGAGTACACTATGAATGCAAAAAAAAGCTGTTTTTTAAAATGACAGTTCAGAAATATTCAGTTCTAAATATTCAGAGAAACAGGCTCACAAATAGTGAGCCATAAATGGCCACTAACTGCTTCTCTAAAATAACTTACTTTTCTAAAAATATACTTTAACTGTTTTTATATGCAAGAAGTCACTGCTAAGTAAACTAAAGTTGTGGTACGCTGTTTCAGAATTTAAAGTACTGCATGATATATAAGGCAATCCTCCTACTTTTCACATTTTAGAAGAAATTTTCATTAAATAATCAGACAAATCTTCAGAGAGATACACAAACACATTTTACTGACAACTATAACGTACCATTTTAATAAATTACATGCAAATTCTTACCAGAATGCCATTGCTTTTGAAGATGCCATATCCCTTGTAATCCTTAAGATATCCATCATTAGCGTGCTTGCTTTACATTCAAGCTTCGGAACAGATTTCTGACAACCACACCTACCAAAACGGTTTCTAGAAAGCAAATTTAAAAGCTGTAAAACATGGAAAACAAACCAACAATTTGCAAACCACTGCAAGTGCAATGCAAACACAGTCAATATAAAATTAATTCTGAAATGCTCATCATATTATGCCGGACTGTAATATAACCAGTTATAACATTATACTTTTAAATCATTAGTTTACCTATAGAAAAACTGCAAGAGCCAAGTTTCTTATAGAATCGTAGAATCATTAAGGTTGGAAGAGACCTCAAGGATCATCTAGTCCAACCATCCCCCTACCACCTATTACCCACTAAACCACGTCCTTAAGTACTTATCCCGTTAAATCTCATATACCTCGTCTCATTAAGGGTAGTCATTTGCCTCCAAGTGTTTATTTTATAAAAATCAGGATAAAGGAATAAAATTCTTAATCATATTTAAGGTCTTCTAAGGACTAATGAAAATTGAAGTTCCATTATGCTGGACAGCGCATAAACACAGAACAGTAAAAGGTCCCTGATCATATAAAAACCAACAGTCAAAACAGATAAGACAGCATGGGGGAAAAGTTCATACACAGCACAAACAGTGTGATTATAGTAAATGTAATAGTAGTTCTATTTTGCTTGCAGAGAAAATGGAAGGAGATACATAGTAAGGAGGGCAGATTGGAAGGGGGGAAGCATATGAAGTAAGCAGGATTGAAGCAGAAGCAACGCGGTAGAATGGAAGGAAAGAGAGTAGAACAAACAGTCAATGAGCATAGGACAGAGAACGGCTAATTAAAGCTAGTGAATGTTCGCTGAATGGTCAAAGGTCCCTGGGCTTTTGGCTCTTTCTGTTCCTGCTAGTTACTCTCTGACTAGGTCCTTTCTTTACTGCTCCCTTAGAGCAGAAGGGTTATACTGATTTTCAGCCTTTTCCTCATCACACCATGCCCCCCTCCCCCCCGGCCCCCGCTTTTAATATGGGATCAAGATCTCTCCCTCACCTGTAGCTTTAAAACAGGAATCATCTGAATCTGCTCAACATTATCTTTATAGAACAAACGCATGTAGATCATCCTTATTTGCAAGTGATTCCAGTTCTGGTATTCTGACTTCAACTTTCTTAATTCTTTCTTAGGTCACACCTACTGGACAAGATTAATTTACATAGGAGAAAAGTGAGGCAAGACACAAGCTATAAAACAGCAGCTGAAAGTTTGGTTGGAGTACGTTAAACATTGTGTTCTATGCTGAACAACAGTGTTAAGCTGGGACTGGGGGGGTGGGAAGGGGGCAGCTGCTCTATAGGCTCTGGTGCACGCAGCCAGATGGGAATATTCTAACCGTTCACAGTAAACTGTAAGTGTCCTAGTATTAACTGAATAGATTAGGCTTATATCAGAGAGGAAGATGCATTTTTATTGCCAAAACACTCATTGTTTATATCCTCTAGTACAGATAGAGATAAGTCCATGTAAAGGGCAAGTTTGCCCACAAAGGCAAACCAAACCTACAAAACAGAAGTGGTGTAACTTTTTACGGGGCTCTATGGATAAGGGCAAATAAACTAGAATAAAGTCACTTTCTTCTGATATAAGATCTCCAATACAAACAGTTTATACAGGCATAGCAACTGCAATATAATTAAAAACAATTTCTGGAACTGGGCCAGCCTTCCAAAGTTGTTTCCTTCTATGCGGAAATAAGCTACCAATACATACAGTTTTCTACTGATACAGCTCTATTCACACTATGGGGAAAGACGGCTGCTACATTAGTTACACCGGTACAGATAATGAGGCAAAGCGGCTGATAGAGAACTTAGTGTCTCAGATATAGTTTATTTACCTACTGCAAGAGAGCTGCAATATTCCTGGTACAGGCAAGGCTTTAGAGTACTAATTCTTAACTTAAAAAATAATCCCTCCTGTGTAATTCCCAGAACATCATCAACCTTTGAAATGTTAATAGAATTACTAGAGACAAACCAGACTTTGAATTTCTGCCAGATTCTGTCAGGATTTCAGCTGACAAGAGTTTTCGGCATGCCATTCAGGTGTCACTATGCTTTTCATAATACTTTTTGTTTTAAAAATAAATAACAATGCTATGATAATTTTGAGTCTTGGTAAAAACACTGGTAAAAGCAATGTGTGTGTTTTGGCTTGAAAAATACACAGAAAAGCAATTGCTCCTCCTCAGCCAGGCTACAGCTTTGGAAGTTATCTCTGACTTGCCAATGACAGCAACAGGCAAGTAATTATCCAGCAAAATCCCTTTAGTTCATCTCCACAATAGTACTTCCATTATCTATACTTTATTTGCTTATTTAAAACAGCATCTTCAAATTCAGGCTGCATTGTTAAAGAAACCAAACAAACAACCCTTTTACTTCTAAAGGAAGAAACTTCAGTTACTTCCCCAATTATTCCTTAAAGGAGGAAAGAACTAAAAAATAAAATGTTTTAACCAGCGTGTTCCCCTTAGGACACTGTGAATGGTATTTCACAGACAACTGAGTAGAGACACCAGAATCACCTGATAAAACAAGAATACATTTTCCTCCTTACTTATGACTTAGTTTTACAACAGCTTCTGAAATAGACTAAGATAAATGCGTATATGCAGGACCGAAATTCAGTCATTAATTTAAGCTTAAGTTACAATGTGTGAGTCTAGAAAATGTACCAATTATGTTTCTGTAAACTAGGAAAACTATATGAAGCATGAAGGCATGATTTTGTCTCCCTGTCTCCCTCACCCAGAAAATAAGACCCTGACTCCCATAAATCTTTGGATAAAATGAAATACCTACAGTATTAACTTGCTTATTGAAGATGAACTGTATGTCCTTCATTAAGAACTGTATCAACCATAACCTAGCTAGCACATAGAAAGTACTGATAGGTATATCATAGAATCATATGATTGGGTTGGAAGGGACCTTTAAAGGTCACCTAGTCCAACCCTCCCTGCAATGAGGGGGGACATCAGGTTGCTCAGAGCTGTGTCCAACCTGACCTTGAATGTTTTGATGGGGCATCTACCACCTCTCTGGGCAACCTGTTCCAATGTTTCACCACCGTCATCATAAACCATTTCTTCCTTATATCTAGTCTAAATCTCCCTTCTTTTAGTTTGAAACCATTACTCCTTGTCCTATCACTACAGGCCTGGCTAAAAGGTTTGTCTTTCTTATGAGCCTCCTTTAANGGACTTGCTCCAGCAGCTCCATGTCTGTCTTGTCCTGGGGAACCCAGAGCTGGACACAGTACTCGAGGTGGGGTCTCACAAGAGCAGAGTAGAGGGGCAGAATCGCCTCTGTCGACCTGCTGGTCACGCTTCTTTTAATGCGGCCCAGGATACAGTTGGCTTTCTGGGCTATGAGCGCACACTGCTGGGTCATGTCCAGCTTTTCATCCACCAGTACCCTCAAGTCCTTCTCCTCAGGGCTGCTCTTAATCCCTGAGTTGCTGAGTACCTCAGCCTTCTTGTCCATTGTTACCAGTTTGCCGGTCTTGATCATCAGGGTGGGTATGCTTGCTTTGACCTTGCTTTTCTGGCTGACATACCTGTAGAAGCCCTTCTTATTATTCTTTGCGTCCCTTGCCAAGTTCAGCTCCAGCTGCACATTGGCCTTCCTGACCCCATCTCTATACAACCAGGCAGTGTCCTTATACTCTTCCCAGGATATCTGTCCCTGCTTCCACTGCCTGTGCATTTCCTTCTTGCCCTTTAGTTTAACCAGCAGGTCTTGACTCATCCATGCCAGTTTCTTGCCTTCTGTTCCAGATTTCTTAAACCTGGGGATCAAGAGCTCATGCGCTCTATGGAAAATGTCCTCGAAGAACTGCCAGCCCTGTTCTGCTCCCTTGCCCCTGAGGGCAGTTTCCATGGGGGTCCCATTGATTAACTCCTTGAACAGCTGAAACTTTGTTTTCCTAAAATTCAGGGTCCTGACTTTACTCTTCACCTGACCCATATCCTTCAGGACTGCAAAATCCACCAGTACATGATCACTGCAGCCCAGGTTGCCTCCCGTCTTGATGTCACTGATTAGCTCACTTGTGTTGGTGACCAAGTCCAGTATCAAATCCCCTTTGGTAGGGCTGTCTATTACCTGGCTTAAGAAGTTATCCTTAATGCACTCCAGGAGTTTCCTGGATTGCCTACAGCTCTCCATACTTTTACAGCAGATGTCGGGGTGGTTGAAGTCCTCCAGCAGGACAAGAGCCTGCGAGCATGATGCTTCTTGTAGCTGGAGTAATAAGGCTTCATCAATAGGCTCCCCTTGATCAAGTGGGCTGTAGCAGACACCAACCACAAAGTTCCCGTTGTTGCCTCAGTCTCCAATTCTTTCCCATAAGCTTTCAACCTGATCGTTGCTATTCTTCAGAGACAACTCTTCACACTCAAGCCATTTCTTGATGTAGAGGGCAACCCCTTCACGCCTCCTTCTTCGCCTGTCCCTTCTGAACAGCCTGTAGCCATTGATAGCTGTACTCCAGTCATGGGATTCGTCTCATCAAGTAATGGCAACTATCTCTTTCTCAGCCTCCCTGATGCTCCTTGACATTTCTACTTCCTCTTGTAGCTCTGCCACCAGGCTGAGCAGATTGTCCACCTGGTCACAGCTCACACATCCATTCTCACTACTGCCCCCCATTCCCAGTGACAGGGTCTGGCACTGCCCACACCCTGAGACCTGGGTGGCTGTGTGTTTTTTGTGGGAGCTCTGTCTGCATTGCCACATCCATTTTGGCAAGTGCAGAGGACTTATCTGGTTTATTTATATATATAAAAGGAAAAAAGAAGTAAAATATTTACTTTTAATAACTTAAACTTGTTCTAATCTTAGGGATGGATCTCTGCTGCAAACTGAGGTACCTAAAAGTTGGGGGGTTTTTTGCTTGCTAGTTGGTCGGCCTCAGTAAGCACAAAAACATTGAAAATAAAAATCAACAATACAATCCTTGTAATAGTAGCGTACTGTCATAAATAAATGAGAAGCGCATACTTATACAGAAAATCTTACTAAACAACCATGTCACCTCTATATAGAAAGATTACCTCATTACAAATAGTTAACAGAGCACTTTAAGGATAAACAGGGCTGGAAGGTGAGAATATATATGACTGATGTCTCCAGGATTAAACGGTCCAGTAGGAAGTCAGTCCATAGCAAGCTGCAATGAAAGACGCTGTCTCTAAAAATGGGAGTCGAGAAAAAGCAGTGGCAGAAATGGGTCATATTCTAAAGTAAACACCTGGTGTTTAGAAGCAGAAGGCTGTGCCAAGACAGGTGCTGCTTAAAGAATCATGATGATATTCATCCACGAGCCAGAGAGTAAATCAATTCCGGAAGCAGTTGTGAAAAAAACTGGCAGAACTTAGTAAAAAGATACATCTCCAACCATGGTTTTTAACTAAACCAAAGCAGAGGGTACTTCATCTGTTTACAAACTTGTCCTTATGAAGTATCTGGAGTCCCAAAGCCAGGTCTCTAAATGACTGCTGTATTCACAGAGCTGCGTAAAATGAAATTCATGTCACTGACTGTCCCTCTCTGATGTGCTGTTTGGAGTCCTCATTTCATACCAAGTACAGTATTTGTATCCTGTGAGATGGTATTGCATAACTTGGACTGTAATCCAAGAAAATGTATTCTCTTCCTGACCCAGTGAATACTCCTCTGTAGTTTTCTTTCCTTCTGCTATGCTGCAGCCTCTACTATCTTTGGAACAGAACGCTGCACTACCTAACATACGCAGTTACCCATTCCACAGTAGGATAATGAAGTTAATTTTCAAGGCACTACACAGGCTTCATCACCTCTTCTTTGTGAGCATGTCATGAATGAGATATCCTTTCTTGGAAGACCCTGAAACTCCCATAGCTGGATTGCAGATAAGGCAGAAAAGTTCCCCTCCTTCAAAAATTTAACCAACCGGCACAATATGACAACACTGAAATAGTGGTATCCAAGAGGAGACTATTTAAGCTGGATATTGATAATTAGGACAATAAATTTCTGGGCCTCCTTTCAAAAGAATATCATGATGCTGTGAACAAAAAACAGTTTGTTTAGGCCTGCTATTGTTGTGTAACTTCCCTTAGGGGTTAACATCAACTCTCACAGCCAGTGAGCCCTCCCTGAGACATTCTTGGATCACAAGCCCCAAGAACAAGGTAAGGTATGTCTCTCAGACAGGGGAGAGGAAGCCAGTTGTGTTCCAAAGGGAAATGGAATAAAGATATTCTGTAATACTAATACATCAATGCGCTAGGCACAAAGAGAGGTATGTGCACAGCTTGTATATTACTCAGATACCATGCTTCTAATTTACAGTGCTAATGGCACATACTTACCTACAGTGATACGGACTGTCTCTTAAAAGATGTCACTTCTCCAAGATCGAATCTGCTGTCTGCTATGTGATTTTTTTAATTATCAAGAACTCTTAGTAATTGTTGCTCAGATTTTATATCACTTCACAAATTCAAGAGGTCCACAAATTTGCCCTCAACAGTTTAATATATCCCTAACAAGAATTACAGGCATTACTGAGTTGTCTAGGGGAAAAAAAAAAATAAAAAAATCTGTATTTTTCATCACCCCTGCAGAAACACGCAACTTACTACAAGCATGTGATATTTCTTTCACTTACTTAAATTAATTAAAGAGTACTATGAAAACACATGTATTTCAATAGTTTTGTTTAACCAATTGCTTGGCAGGAATAATTACTTATTTTCTTAAACCAGATGATCTACTTCAGATGCACCTGTTTCACAGTCTATATTGTCTCTAGAACTGAACATAGAAAACCCTAAATATCTCATTGATGTTAATGGTTCATTGAAATGAAATATTTTTAAAAAGTAATACACGTATTTCTTTGATTTCTTGTAATTATTTTTTTCTTCAAATATTCTGCATTTTTATTCTTGATCTCAAAATACTAATCTCTTACAGTATCTTTCTGGTTTTGAAGCAGGCAAGGAAGTAAGTCTATAATTGAAATTGTCTAAGTCTTAAAAAAATCCCCAAAGCTTTAATATTTTCTCTTTGAAACACTATCATGCAGAAGAAAAACTTTTTGCTTTTTAAACAGGAAAATTCCTTGCTCTTTTTCTACTGATCACAGAACTGTTTTCCACCTCCCCTCCCCCCAAAAAGAAACAAACCCAAAAAATCAGAGTGAAAGAGGACCCTGGGTGATAGACTAGGACAGATTACCGGAGATGGCCAGAACAGTTCCTGTTCCCACTGCACACCTTGTTCCTCTCCCAGTTCCCTGCCTCCACTACTGAGGCAGCAGTACCTGCTGCACGAGGGTGCTTTCCAAGAGCAGAAATATAAGTAAAGCAGCACCCTTTCCAGGTGATTTTAAGGCTCGAGGTTACAAACTGCATTGGGCTGTTGCAGCACAAACAACTGAGCTATCCTTTCCCTGGAGAAAGTGGGGACCAGCTGGAGCAGGAAACAAACCAAGTTAATCCCATGATCTGAACAGAGCCCTTAACACTTACTCCAATATAGAAGTTGTTACTTCTAAATTATGCATGCAATACCAAAAGACATCTCTGTCTTTGCAAAATGGAAATTGCAGTAGCTGAACTAGCTAAGCACTCATAGCTACATGTTGGAGAATAAGATACAAATGTGTCTGGGAATAGAACTAGACCTTTATGTTCTGTGCTGGTAAAGAGTCCTCTTTAGATACAGTACTACTCAAATGTTAGGTAACTATATAATGCTCAAACTGTAACTAACAAATTCTCTCACAAATATATGCATATCTATTTTAAATGCAAATGTTGAGTGGAAAATATTTATAGTTTAAGTTGTACCCTTTGCTACTTAATTATCATAATTTAAAAAAGAAGAAACCTTTAAGTTCCTCCTCCAAAGAAGTTATTTACCTGAACTGTAGCTTGGGAGTCCCCAGCAGTCAGTCTGTTCCAAGATTCTCATCCCACTGAATGTCAAAGACCTTGCATTTTGAGGATGGGATTTCAAAATCACAGTGATGACTTAACTTTGTCTCACTAAAGATAAACCAACATTTATTCCCACTCAGGTCAGGTCAGCTCATTGATTTCAGGGAAAACACATTTAGAAAGCAGAGCTGAATACTTTCAGAAATTCTACCCATGACATGAAAAGGAAAAGCAACAAACAGAAACTGATATAAACCACTTGAGACTTCTTGATGCATGATAAATCAAGTATTTTTATGTATTTGTGTGCATTACAAGTCACTGAAATTACTTTTAACTGTTGCTGAAATAATACAACCTCAAATACCTTACCTTATTGCTCTTCAGATACAAGACTCTCTATTCTTTCAGGAAAACCCAATTTTGTCCAGGTACGGGAGGTTGTGCTAGGAACAATAATAGTTCTGCTGAACGGTTCAGAAGAAAAATACACTCGCTGCTCTCAATATCCATATTACAGACATCGTAAGCATTATTATACTGAACTTGCTTTATGTTTTACTCTTGTCCTACTTTGGCTTCTGTGGAACTATGTTCAAGAACAGTTTGACTTTATGTACTGTCAGAAGCCATTCTCACCAACAGGAAAATCTATTAAGAATAGTGTTCTTTAAATGTATTAAAAATCAAGTCAGATAGATCAAGCCCTCAGTTTTTATAATTCTGTAGCATTTATAAAAAAGAATTTTGGAATTGGTATCTAATGGATGGTATACATTGTATTCATAGTGCAAAACAAAACCAGAAAATTTAAGAACTATCTCCAGAATTAATTCTCTTTTGTGATGATTTCATTAAAATGCATTTCAACTTTTAGAACTTCAATGAAGCAACAGCCTCATTTTCACTGGTACTGTTCCTGTTTGGAGTACTCTACTAATAGTTCAAAAGCTTTTCTAATTTTCTAATTTATACATTCTAATTATCCATTAAATTTATAAGGCATTTATTTAAAACAGGATTTTCATGTTTTCTCTAAGAAGACTAAAGTAAAGGCTTACTCAAAAAGTATTGTTCTTTCTATGTCACTGAAGTTCGTGAGCATCAGTACTGTACCAGGATGACATTGATATAAAGTTAAGTATGTGCACAAAACCATGCAGAACGGGAGTCTCTGTTTCTGGACCCAAAAGATACAACAGGATTAAATGTTAAAAATCTATTATTTTTCATTTGGTAGGATTTTTATCAAGACAAATGGTATTGTTAAGGCTTCTCAGATCATATATACATCTATAAAGATATATTTTTATATATGCAAGTGATCCAGTAATTTAGCAACAAAACAGACAGGTATCATAAAAAGGTTCTAGATTTCTGTGCACCACTGAACAGGTGGACAAACTGTCCTGTACACTGCCTTTCTGGTAAGAAGCAATTTGGTTGGATTTTTTTTTCAAATTATCACTTGTTTGACTGCTGGTTGGAACACCAAACCCATAGCTGATGAGAGAACCCCCTCAGTTTGCAATGAGAAAAGAAATTCAAGTACCTGTTTAAATATTCATAATTATTTTATTATTCTACTGCTAACGCTTACTGAATGTACATTGCATATGGTTCCCATGCAGAATATGACTATCAACCAACTTCTGCTGTGAAGTCATTATTATGTTATAAAAATAATTGGACGTCTAAGAAAAAATAAACACAACATCCAGTAATCACTTGTCTAAAATTAAATCCTAATCCAGTGTTACCATGCCAAGATTTAAGGATCCATTTTAGAAAAACAAATCTGACTGGCAGAAAATTCAAAAGCTGCTTTTTTACAATAGAAAATTTGAAGGTATTCCAAGTTGTGAAAACCTTACCATGACTTCCTTTTTATTTCTCCTGAATGATTTGAGACAATTATTAACACATCCGAAACAACTCTGTCATAGCAAAATACTGAATTCAGAAAATAAAGAAACACGTAAGAAAACTGAAAAAGAACTTGTAGTAAATGGGAATTGTGTCATTATGATCATCATAATCTTCATCCTCAAAAGCTACTCCAACGATAATAAATTATGCTAAAATAATTTTCCAGACAACAATTTCCCTCCATGTATCTCGTAAGTATGTATGCTACTGCATGTGCCTTTTCATTTCAAGATACTTTACGTGTCAAGTGACCAACACAAAGGCTGACAGGCTCTGACATGACACTGCGTGTATGCTAAATTAAACAAAATGCCAACCTACCAAAACCCAAATAAGTATAATTAAAAAATTAACAAAGAAAAAGCACTTACCCGAACTTGACAAAGCACCTCTTAGCTGCATCGGTACTATTTCTCAAATGAAGACTCTTCCTTGTGAATAACTGAGCTTTCTTCAGATCATTACTCTGTGGCACAGGCTCCTCCAAATGGCAGAATGAATGTATTGCCATTATTGAAAATTTACACATAATCTGAAGAAATGGAACTGAAAGCAAGAAATATGGAGGCTTTATTTTGTGTAAAGTTACTGAAAAAACTTTAGTTAGTTTTCAAGAATTTGTTATTTATCAATAGCATTTAAAAACACACAGAGAATATGTATATGCACTGATTGGTAAAGTAAATATAAATTACTTAATTAAACCAGATGGACAGTTCATTTGAGCAGAAATGCCCAGGTAAAGCACTTGGATTTAATGCTACTGTGGAGCACCATTTCAATAAATTTTAGAAAGTTTTCACCAGGGCATCTATAATGATATATGTATTTTTGCAAGAACACTTACGTGTAATTTAGAATTATTTTCAAGTAGTTCAAGTTATTCCTTCCACCGTGAATTATTTTGTAGCTGCAAATATCAAATGACATCTACCATTGTTATGCTAATATATCCAGCCTTAGAAGACTGCCCTCACGTTCCTTACAACTTTCTCTGATTTTACAGAATGTATGTAGCATTTTACTTTGGATGCTTATTTGAGGACAAGATTCATCACTTCTAAGACAGATTCTAGAGGCATAATTTGATGAGCATGTATTTTGGTAAGAGTGACAATTCAAACAGATGATCCTCTTGCTGCTGATTCCCATCCTTGTGCCACAACCTCATTTGTGCAGATGCATCTGCTGCTGGAGCCACTCACTGCACCATACTGAGGAACTAGCTTGGGCTAAACATTGCTGCTCATCATAGTCCTTTTGATGTCAGGATCAATTTTCTGATCCGAGTCACTGCACGACAACACTAATGACTGTGCTAATACGACAGGAGGGAAAACGAGGAAACGAGCATGTAGCTAATTGCAGCTACAAATATCAGCACTTGGGAAACTACTGTTGTCACCTAAGTGTAAATTACAAGGTAGATCACAGCTTTGCCACTGAAGGCAGTATAGGGTATTCTTGGACTGCTTTAACTTTCATTTCCATCTCTGCATCACAGTTCATCATCCCCACAACTGCACCAAAAATCAGTGCTTTGTAGGGCGACAACAGAACTGCTTGGGTTACAGTTTCCTGCCAGAGGCCATATAAGAAGGTGGGATGAACTAATATGGCATGTGAGTATATGAATATGTATGTGGGTACGTCTCTCTCTTTTCCACTAACAACAGAACCAACTTAGATCATTGTTTAAAACTACTAAAGACAGAAGAGATTAATGTGTCTGCCTAGATGATGCCTGACCCTTTCTAACTTTTGAATCCACTTCCTGATTTCAAACAGATTTGTCAAGGAAGAAGATTCAAAAGAAATTTGCAGTTTAATAAGAATTCAGAAATCTCAGATTCTAAGGACTAGTAAGGTGGACAGAGAAACTGCCCAAATTGAAGGAGAGACTGCAGCATATGCCCACGTTATTAGAAAACAAACATACATAAGACACACATCTTATAAATACGTGAGCTGCAGCTGGTACTTTTAATTACTTCTAAGATACAGCCACATATGAAACTAGGTGCTGTTAGATCTTGAGCTCACAGAACTACTTGACATTTAGTAGTCAAATCTGCTCATGCGGCATTAAAATATGAGTCTTTGGTGTGCAACTTCCAGATCGCCTCCTTGTGTTCAGTTTAAAAGTACAGTACGTACAACACTTGATAGCTTCTGGTCTTCTGGCACGGTATCTTGACCTAACGAGATGCATTCTTCATAGCAGATCAGCCACTTCATCCTTTAGAACCGCTGAATGAATGAATCGCATGGAGTCCTCATGACCTAGGGCTCTTTAGCACTTTATTCTAGCACTCAATCTTTTGATTCTCTAATCTGATCATCAGATAATGTCTCATCGGCATTATTTGAAAATAACAAAATGTCTACAACATCTTTGTGGTGAAGAGTAGCATAAAGAAATCACTCCACTCCTTCCTAGCACCTGTTACTCATTTTAATTGCTTTCTATACTCCCTAAAAGTCCAGGAGACCTGTCAAGTCCTTAACATATTTCTTACTATGTTAACATCCTCCTTGTCTTTTTGAATAAAACCATACAAATAAGTATTTCCCTGAAATACGCTGCTACCAATAAGACATAACAACTATATTCTGTTACTGTGGTTAATTCATGTAATGGGAAGGAGGTAAAATGTTATGTGAGAACATTTCTGGTCACATGCATGTGAAAGTGACTGGCCTTTTACCGCCAGAAATTTTGAGATTTCCTTCCTCATCACCAACTTCTTTCTTAAAAGTAAGTAATTAACAATACTAAACATGAACAGTTAAAGAGGTATCAATAGGTAGAAATTTTGTCCAAACATGGGAAGGAAATCCATATGAATTCCCCATACATCTTAATGAGAAGGATCATACTACTGTTAATCAAAATACAATTTAATAGTCTTCACCATTATTTAATAATCTTGATATTCATTTAACATGTATCATTTATTAAACTTAACCAGTTGTGTCTCAACATCTACATATATTCAGAATCTATGTAGTATATTCTAACAATGAGGGTTTTGTTGGTTTTTTTTTTTTGGGGGGTGTGGTGCGTTTGTTGTTCTGTTGTTTTTTAAATAGAAAAATGCCCTCTCATGTTCTGAGTCCTCGATTTTGAAAGTTTTTAGGGCCTCAAGCCTTTCTTAGACTGCTAACCTGCACTGATGGCTTTGTCACCATAGGTAGCCGCAGTGCTAGCAGTACCTGAAACAGGCAGAGTAAGCTGAAGTCCATTCACAGAGCTCAACTGCACATAAAGCATCAAACATTGAGGAACTCTACTCTGGGCTAGTTCCAGAACTGGAACTGAGTCAATTGTATGCTAGGAAAGAATTCCTATACAAGGAATTAAATCTGATATAAAACTGTACACAAGGAGTTCAATGCAATAAACAAAAAGGCACAGATGTATTTCTCTTACTGTTTTAAATCTTAAACTTGGGTCAAATTTGCAACTCCGTGCTACAACATGATGCAATAGGTAAAATAATTGCAATGATTTGCTAGGGCTTAGCTTATTCAATTAATATCTTTTTTTTATAACTGAAATATCTATTTGTGTAACACAAATGTGATAATCATAAAATCATTCTAGTTGGAACAACAGACCTCAGAGGTCATCTAGTTCAACCTCCTACTCAAAGCAGCATTAATACATGAATACCCATTAATGATACAGGTCACACTCTGAACCTTGCAGACCACTGATCGGATGTAATCCTTAATCAAATGCACTCAACGGCCTTTGATAGGATTACTCATCTGCAGGAGGGTTTGTGGGACCAGTTACACGCCATACGTGATTCCTAAACGTGGCACATTACAGTACTTCCCAGCTACCCCTGCAACCAGTATCCCACTTTCATTTCACTTTAAACATCTTTTAAGCAGGTACTGTTTTAGGGGCAGTTTCGGAAGTGGGCCTGCTGTACATGAGTAGATTTTGGTACATAAGAATAGAATGGAGTAGAGGGTGATAAACCAGTAAGCGAGGCAGGAAGCAAAGGGTTGGGTCCTGTTTTCAGGTGTGTTTCAAAGGCTGATGAACATAGGATAGAGGGTCTGCTCTAAGCAATACCTATAAAACCAGGGAAATTAGCATCTAAATAATTATTTTATTTAAATGTTTATTACCCACTATTGTAAATAACTTCAGATATCAATACAACCTAACTAAAATTAGGTTTATTTAATACAACTAAAAGAGAACATAATATTTTGATTTACTTTTTTCATTTATTAGGATTTCATGGCTGTTTTTTTTTACTATGGATACTTTACTGTAAACCATAAAAATGCTCTTTAAGTGGTAACAGCAGCAACAAGAAATAAATACCAGCAGGATATATAGAAAGAAATTGACTTTAGCAACTTTAATAACCTTCCTCATAGGCCCATCTAAAAGGCATTTTTAAACTGCAATATTTTAAAAACTATCCTGAAAACCTTCCTACAGTTCAAGACAGTATTTACAGTCATTCCCAAAGCGGTCATGAATAGCCACCAGCTTATGCTAGGTTACATGGAGGGCCTGTCCCTTTTTGACCTGATACAGTAGTTTACAGGGTACTCCAAGAATTTTAATTATCCACAAAAACTGTTAGACCTCTCAACAAACTTTCCTGACAGCATGTAAGTGGCAAAAGTTCGGTCACATGATGGTGCACATGCATTGACCACACACTCAGGAAAGGGACATGGCTGAAAATGCAGGTAGGAAGCAGCAAGAGACAGGAATCAAGGAAGCAATTCTAAAGCCAAAAATGAGAGATCAGATGAATCCACTAAATGAAAGAATATCTTTGCCAGCAAAATCTCCACCTGAGATATCTTTTTTTTTCAAGAAACTTTAGTATTTTTCTAATTAATGAAGCTGAATAATTGATTCTACTAAATATTTAAATTCCCTTTTAATACCAAAATATATAGCTTTTGTGTTTTGAAAAGTAAAATTTTACTAAAGAATACTTGTTTGAAGCAAAACTAACTGCATTTCCATGTTTATGGAACCTTGTATAGTATTTGGCATTCTAGTTGAGCCAGGATGCCCAAAACCTGATGACCAAGTAACAAGTCACCATCCTGTCGCCTTGTCTGAGGGAAGAGTGAACCAATTGCAAGGAGATGCTCCTGTGATATTTTAAAGACAGATATGCCCAGCCCTTGCTAGGTGCTGCTGCCATATAAAAAGTTGGTGGTTAGTTTTGAGTTTTGACCAAGGTGTGAAACTACTTTCCTGACAACTTTGAGAAAAGCAAAAAGGGGGCCAAAAAAAAAGCGGGGGGAGGGAAGGAAAAAGGGTTGTGACTGTCATTTATACCGTACTGTATACAGAGAGTGACATGAGTATACATATGACATGACATCAGCACACCTCTGCATTAACACACCACAGCTTATATGAAAATGACTGGTGCAGTTAGTTAATAATGTTTCTGATAAGGAAAAAGCACTATCAGACCAAAAAGGACAATTACAGCAATTCCCTTCTGTTCGAAAGGCAAGGGTAGAAACTATGCTTTGTGTAGAACAATTACTGAACATAATCACAGTTTTGGAACATACTATCTCTAATTTTTAAAGTATAAACAAAGGCTGAAAGATTGACAGGGAAGAGGACATACAATTAGATGCATTTAACAGGCTAGTAGGTTGCAATAGATGAGAATGAGAGGGGTGATAAGTTTACATCAGCAAACAAGAAGGTACTAATATTTGGTTTCAGCTAGAAGTTGAACTATTGCTATTTTAGGCTCCAAGGAAAAAAAATAGGTTTTTTTGTACACCACCATCAACTCCCTTCCCCCGGTCCACTCCCTCGAGGGACTGTCTTCTTACACGCTAACATGTTTACGGACTCTGCATACCTCGGCCTTAGCCTTCTCCAGGTCCTCTTGCAAGACAGAGTTTTCTCGCTTCAGGCAATCCCGTTGGCGTGTAGAAGCTGTCAGCAAAGTTTCTGCGATAAACAGCTTTCTGAAAGCCTCATCGAGCTCTCCTTGCAGCTGTCCCACTGTTTTCTAGGGCAAGAACATCACAGGAGTATGAAGAAAGATGTAAGACTGCGAAATCCCTGTTTTAACTTCCAGTTACTAGTTAGTTCATATTGCGAGATCATATCTCTCAGTGCCTCACAAAGGGAACTGTCCCCGGGAAGAAGGTGGCACCCGCACAGCTGTCGCTCTCTGCCATCCTTGGCAAGTGAAGGCAACTAAGGAAATGTCATCTCTTAAGGAACATTTCCATTTCACAGCACGTTCCCCTCGGAAGATGCTGAGGCTCTGACTTTGTGGGGTAGTGTTTGTTTCTCAAGCTAATGCCAAAATGGAATCGGATGCCAACCGATTCCACTTCCCAATGGAATCCCTCGCCAACACAGGACCTAAGAGTTACAGAAAATTGCTCTACAAACAGCTTGGGGATTTTAAAAAACCATTTATTTATTTATTTAGAGGAGGATAATGGTCTCCAAGCCTAAAATGTTTGCTTTTTGAGAGTGAAGAACCACATGTATTCTTACAGCAACCAGCATAACAAAACCCAATCATGATGTGGCCTTTCAGCACCACCACAAAACAAAAACTGCTATATAAAAATATTTTATGTCCTACACTTGAAAAAGACAAACTATTTTATTTGATTAACCCTACTTAAGGAATGAATTCATACCATCAGATTTACTAGCTGTTTCACAAATACACATTAACACCAAACCTGATGCTACATTTTCAGACATTAAAAAAAACCAGCAAAGGATAATTCAAAACCAGGGATGATTTTTCAAAGGCTTTTAGTTCACGCAGAATTAGTCCCACCAAGTTTAACAAACTACCTAGACTCCTGCAGTTTTATGAAAAATCAGGGAAGCATGCAATATGTTGGCAATTCAAGAAGATGAGACAGGACAGGAATTTTTAAACTCTTCAGAATAACCATAAGTCTTTCCTTTGCATTTATACAGCACTCATTAGAAAGAGTGGCCAACAAATGAAGCCTCTGCTCATGCATATAACACACGCATGCTCAGTGGCTACAACAGTACTAGCATCCTTATACAGGATGCTTTTCTAAATGGGATTGTAGAGTACAAAAAAAAAATCCAAGACAAAATAAGAAAAGGACCACAAGATAAGGGTGGTAAAATTTAGCTCAAGTATCTGTAAGTACCGGAGGGAAAAGTCTTCAATGAATAGGTAACAATATGTCAGTATTAGTTCAACTAGGTAAGTAAGAATGGATAATCTGCCATGTTTAAACTTTTCAGGAAATATATCATTGCTTCTCCTCCTTTCTCAGCATGGACTGCCATCTTACAACACAGAACCAGTTTACTTGAAGAGCCTCCTTCCATTTGAAAGCATCAGAAACTGGAATATATGAAACATGCCTTGAGGCATGTTATAGATTCTAAAAAGAACTGGTTAATTTCTTGGACAGCAAGTGTGTTACTTAATATTCGTTGTTCTTTGTTCTGCTAACATCTAAAGACAGTTCTGCAGGCAAGATATTTAGAAACTTTTTCCAAGAGTCACAAGGGTTTGACTTTAATTAATATGTTTGATTACTGCTTATTTTCAAGAAAACACAACAGCCAGCCTTCAAAGTTACTTTGAAAACAGAATGAAACGATGACAGCCTATTTTAAAGAGTCATATGTTACATCAAATATTGTATTCTTGCATAGATATAATTTGGAGTTGATTTCCCTTTTAAATACATACAAAAGAGAAACAGCACATTTTACATCATCCCAATTTTCCTAAGTCCTGTAAAAGACCACCTTCAGCTGCTATTGCTGAACATACAACACCTTACTGATGTCTTTGATTTCTGTCATAAGTCAATCACTTAAACTATAGTCAAAACTAGGAAAAAAAAAACCCAACTCCTTAGAAATCTCAGGCTTTCATGCAGAAGAATAGAAAGTCAGCATAAAGGCCAAAGAAAAAGGAGAGTCAACTACAACCTGCCTTTAAAGAGCAACACAAATTTAAAAAAGAGAACAAACTACAATATGAGACGAGAAACCAGCATAGGATATTGGGCACCAAATATTACCCATTATTTGTTTACTTAATTTTAAAAACACTTTGCTTGGTTTAACCCTTTTTATTTTGCATGTCATTTAACCAATATATCTACAAACTTCCACATCAGTTTTTAAAGTCCTTACCATCATAATCAAACTAGCCAAGATCTTTGCCCTTACAGAGACATAAATTTTGTTTGACTGTTGCTATATTATCTCATGTTTGGTCCAATTCAATTTCTTCCACCAACATTAAAATGTAGTTTGTATTTATGCTGACTTGCACTAAGAGCGGCAATGCCACATCACAATGCCACAGGAGTGTAACCTAACTGTTGGAAGGACACAAGTGCGCAATGCAGCAAGCATGATTATACCAAACATCACCCATCTTTACACAGATTCCTGAAGCTACATTGCATCATTGATACTTTCCCACTAGAAATATTCCTGAAAGTAATTCATTTCTGAAAACCCAAAAGCTACTAAGTTTTCGCTATTGTTCCCTACAGGAATGGAGTCAGAAGCCTACAGGCTGTAAGACAAGGCTGTAAAATAACTCAAAGAATAGAATGAAAATTAAGAAAAAGTATTTTGAAGGCCAGCTGCAATTCTGAAACGGAAATCTTTCAATGATTTCTGAGAACACTGCATCACATCTACAGTGTTCCATTTCTCTCTTTGCTACAGAGCAAAGATTATGTTCCTGTTAAGGCTGACAAAATAAGAGCCACTCTTAAGACCCAAGAGAAAAACAAGTCTACCTTTAACTCAGAGCAGTGAATTTATTTCTCCTACTTTGGCAAGGCTACAGATACCATAGCAGGGAAACGATTTTTTTTTTTCAAAAGTAAAGGGGCAGGGGGAAGTCATAAAAATATCTCATAAGAGGTTTTGACGCCAGCGAAAAGCATTTAAACAGTCGACAAAAAAGAACCTGGCCTAATGTTTTAGCTACTGATTTTATAACCTTGGTCTCAAAAAAGATCTCTCTCTCTTTAGTTAAAATAAAATGATGCAATAGCCAAAGGTTACTACATGTACACATTAAAATCAGTAATGTTAGTAGTTTGTGGACTTAAAATTAGTTATGAAATGCCAGGAAGTTTACAATCACAGTAATCTTAACTTTATATACACAAAAATTATCAAAATTGAGATTATTGTGACTGTAAGCTTTCTTGTGGTTTACACTGAACAACAGAACATTAACGTATTTATGCATTAACGAGAAAAAGAGGTATACATTTAATTATTTACTGTATTGTTCTTACATGTCCAAAATGGCACTTTGGAAGTTTAAATTTTAATGTTCTTTTGTTAGTTTTTGGACAAAGAAGGAGGAAAGCCAAGCAAACATAAAACCTGAGAAACAAAACATTCAAAGCAAAAGTTTTCAGCTGGTACCTCCCACTCCATATTCAGTTTCTGAGGGACCATCATGCAGCAACAATCTGGTTAGGAGTAAGCAGCCAACGGGTGCGTACTTTGCATGTGAAAATATTTTTAGAAGACACACATGAATAGCATATGTTCTCAGCCTGAATTCAATCTTCTAAATATATGCCTTGAATATTATTGCCCCAACATCCATAATTACTTTCCAGATAATGATTCCTGGTACAGATATGTTACTCGTTGAAAACAACATATATATCAAACCTTAAACAAGACTCATTTTAGAGTTCAACTTGGGGGCTGAGGGGAGCTTCTATATGATTAATTTTTCTCCTCCATATCTGAACAGACTAACAGAAAAAGAGGGTTTTTTTCCCTGTTACACTACATACTCGATGTACATGCCAAGATGCTTCAGTCATGGAAAGTGCCCATTCCAGATACACCTTTTAGACATATAATAAATTAAAATGAATTAATACTTGAACTGTTTACTACTGATGTAGTCACAAAGTTAGCAAATTATGCTTGAAAAGAGAGTGCAGCAAGAGGATTCAGAAAGTTAAATCAGATATGTATGTTCCCTCGCCTGAACCAAAGCGGCTTCAAAAATCGCATGAGAAAACCCTTCTACTCTTCCTATGTTAACAAAAAACAGTTTAAAAAGGTAAAGACGGAAGTCAATAAAACCAGAAATAAGCCATGTGCTCATACATTGTTAGTTAAATCTAAAGCAAATCTAGTCAAACTGACACAACATGCCAGAAAAAATAACGTTTGAGTAAATAACAGTCTAACTAGATCCCAAAGTCATTACCAGTCCACATCTGGAACACCCAAACCAATTTCTGGTGACTCTAGAGTTTACATCATGTAGTAATTATTACTTTAGGAGTGTCTTGTTCAGGCCAAATGAAGTTCTATTGTATTGTGTGATTAAAAAAAAATCAGTTTCTTGCCTCTGTCAACATGCAAACTCTCTTCCTCAAACACATGGAAAAATTCAGGTCTGGATTCTTTCTTTGGCCCAAGCTTTCCTTTATTCAGTTTGAATGTCAGGAAGGAAAAAAATGAGGAATACCAGTAAATTATACTGTGGTACTTAACCGTATATAGAAAATACCTGAAATCATGGAATGGTTTAAGTTGGAAAGGACCTTTAAAGGTCATCTAGTCCAACCCACCTGCAGTGAGCAGGGATGTCAGGTTGCTCAGAGCCCTGTCGAACCTGACTTTGAACATTTCTAGGGATGGGGCATCTACCACCTCCCTGGGCAACCTGTTCTAGTGTTCCACTACCCTTACTATAAAAAATTTCTTCCTTACAGCTAGTCTGAATCTACCCTTTTTAGTTTAAAACCATTACACCTTGTCCTATCACTTCAGACCCTATTAAAAAGTCTGTCCCCAAACAGAATTGAACTTACCAAAAATGCTGGGGGCAGGGGAAAAGGAGTGAGGCAAAACAGAAAATGGAGGCATTAGGTAGCTTTAAAAATCTTAACAGCATCACATCAAGCATTCTAACTGACAGAGACCTAGAATCTTTACTCTTAGCTTTTTCTAAGTCAGTCCATGCTAACAAGGAAGAAAAACATCTACTTAATCATTCTAGAGCACAAACACATACACACAAGCAAACAGCTTTTACCACATCACGTTAGGCAGTGTACACTTGAAACAAAAGCTTATGCTTGGTGGAAGCCCCAAACAAAACAATGGACCCTAGTCACTCCTGGGAAAAGTAAAAACTTACAGTACAATGAAAACAAGCTAAAAATTTATTATGGAAATTAATAAACAGAGCATAAATTAATTTTCATATATCCAAACACTGTATTTTAACCCTAAATAGGTATTACTAGGTCTAAAAACACAACACTCATCCTAAAATGCCACAAGGAAAATCATTGTATACATACAACTACCTAATGAAGCTACTTAACGACATTATTCAGTGGATTGCATTATCTGGCCACTCTTAACAGTCAAACACAGCAAGCAAAAAAAACCAAGATGAAACACACATGCTGCATTTGATGTGTATGTAGAAACAGCAGTCTCAATGGCTGTAGAGCCAGTCAGTTCCTTCTCCTACCCAATATACCCAAAAGCACTTTACACTCCTGATGAAAGTATGCAGAAAAAATACATTCACCACAACGACAGCACTAATGAATCAAAACCCAAGATCAATCTAAAAACAGCACTCCTCACAAAATTATTACCAAGTTTCATTACAATCTTTCTGCAGTCAGACAAACAACTTCCACCAATAGAGCAAAATACCCTCAAACATTAATTCAAACTTCAAAACACTGCTGCACAAATTAAAGGAATAACTACAGCGAAAAGCTAGATTACGGATGTTACAACGGACCCATCATACTAACAGATTATTTCACCACGTAAATCATACAGTGCTAAACACTTTTTAAAAATGCAAGCAAGAGTACAGCCTCAGCAACGCAGAGGCAGGCAGCAAGAGAGAAGGCATTTTTCATGCTATCACTAGAACAATTTCCTGACTCATTCCATCTGCCGGCCCCGGGGACCACACTGGCTTGGTCCACGCTGACAGCCTTCTTGACGTAACTGAAGCAGCGCGTTGACCTAAATGCCGTTGCTCTTGAGCTCCTTGCAGTTCACGCTCAAGGAAAAGGGGCCAACATGGATTCAAAAGCTAGCATCGAATACTAGAGATGTTTCAGCCTGAGACTGCTAGTGCAGAAACGGTCGTGGAGACCGAGCGCACCCTATCACCTCCACCTCTTGAGACTGAAACCTCCAAAAACGACTGCAGCAACTCTAGGCTGCGTAGGGGAAGAGATTTTCCGAAGGGAGCCTGCACACCGCCACAGCACTTCGGTAGAAGCAGAACTGGCCTAGGAGAGAAAGACAAGTGAGGTACCGAACCTGGGACAAGGTTAAACCACGCCCTGTGCGTGATTTTAAGCAAGTGTTCAATAAATCGCAGATTAATCCTCAACTCCCTGCCCCGAGCAACGTGCGGAGGCGGTGCCAGGAACGACGCGGCTGTGAGGAGGCAGCGCGGTCCCTCCGGTTACCGAGAGGGCACATCGGGGCACGGGGGGCGCAGGGCTGCCGTCTCCCGCCAGTGAGCCGCAACGGGCCCGGCTGCCGCGCTTCGGCCCTCCGGCGGGCAGGGGGAGCAGGTGCCAGCCCCCTCCTCCCTCAGGCGCCCGGGGACGCGGCAGAGCGTCGCGCCGCGCCGCTCGCTCCTCGCAGGGCCGGCCCC
>VWZZ01002692.1:51078-94425 GCA_013399095.1 Psophia crepitans
GCAGGCCGGGTGTCGGGCGCGGGGAAGGGAGGGCCCGGGCCCGGCATGCGCGGTGCGTGGCGGGCTGCGGGGTGCCGGTTCTGTGGCGGAGCCGTCGCCTTTAGGGTTTCTAAATGCCGACTGAGTATTTCATGTCAGTAGCTGAGCGGTGCAGGCGTGCGTGCCTCCTGTTCGGGTACCGCCGGGTGAAAGCACCGCTTCGTAGAAGGTGCGCTTGGTGAGGGACTAGTGTGTCTGTGGATAGGTATGTTCCCATTGCACAGTGTTCTTGTGTTGTGACGATTAACTCTATAAACACTTTTTTCTTCTACAGTCTTTCCATAGCATATGGATCGCTCTGGATGTGGATTAAAAACCAAGGAGGCTGTTTAACCATAGGTTTATCTGAAACAGTGAGCACCCCTTGGTGTTGAAGGAAGGCCAGCAAGCATCATGGCCCTGGCAGCTGGTTAGGGGGCATCCCACCCCCGGGCCCCTCCTTCCCACTGCCTGGGGTTGGAGACTGAGACTCTGCCCATCTTAAGTCCCCTCCTGAAATTTTACATCTTTTAGCTGCAGCTATAATAAACTGCATTAGTTTAGGTTGTATTTTTCCCACACCAACTCTTTTTTTTTTCGGAAGGAATGAATGATTAAGTCAACAAAGCACGTAGTCCCTGTCCCTTGTTGTACACCCATACCAGCATTTGATATGAGCAGGTTTAAGAGAAGTCTGACTGTAGAAGAAACTTTTAGAACAGCAGAGTAGTAACATTGCACACTGGTTTATTTTGCAACTTCATCAATTTTGTCTTTATTTTCCTTAATCTGTGTTAGGCTTCTTGTAGGAAAGGAATTTGTGTTTGACTCCACATAAGGGAGATACGCAATTCTGCCCAGCACTTAGCGGCTGGGCTGTAGAGAGTTACTTTGTGATGGCAACGATGTCTTGTTACTGTTGCACTTAATGGAATTAAAAAAAACCACCAATTTTTGGCACAGAATTTGTTTGGTTTGGTCTGTGATTTGAATATTTATAGTTATGACCACAGATGAAGAAAAAATAATCTGATTTCTTCTTGTATAAAAAATGGATAGGTAACAACACAATGGAAATTATTCTCACTTTTTTTCCCCTCAGGCTTTTGTTTGTTTTTCATCTTTTCAATATCCCCTTGATGAAGGAAAGCAGACTTGTAATATGATTTACAAGAGAGTTGTTTTTAAGTGTCCCTTTTACCTTTAAACAAAGAGGAGATGTTCTCTTCACTGTAATGTCATCTGTAATTACTTGTTTACTGCAGTTTGTAACTGATTTTATTTATAAGGTTTCCAAAGGTACAGCTCACTATTTTCAAAAGGTGCAGGTCCTTTTTATCATAGAATCATGCAATGGTTTGGATGGAAGGGACCTCAAAGATCATCCAGTTCCAACCCCCTGCCATGGGCAGGGACACCCTACAGTAGACCAGGTTGCCCAGAGCCCCATCCAACGTGGCCTTGAACACTGCCAGGGATGGGGCATCCACAGCTTCTCTGGGCAACCTGTTCCAGGGCCTCACCACACTCATCATAAAAAATTTCTTCCTTATTTCCAATCCAAATCTACCCTCTTTAAATTTAAAAACCATTGTGCCTTGTCCTGTTGCTATAGGCCCTGGTAAAAGGTCTGTCCCCATCTTTCTTATAAGCCCCCTTTAGGTACTGGAAGGCTGCAATAAAGTCTCCCCAGAGCCTTCTCCAGGCTGTACAACCCCAACTCTGTCAGCCTGTCCTCATAGAAGAGGTGCTCCAGCCCTCTGATCATCTTTGTGGCCTTCCTCTGGTCTCACACCAAGAGTTCCATGTCCTTGTACTGAGGACCCCAGAGCTGGATGCAGTACCCCAGGTGGGGTCTCATGAGAGCAGAGGGGCAGAATCACTTTCCTCAACCTGCTGACCACACTTCTTGTGATGCAGCCCAGGATACAGTTGGCTTTCTGGGCTGCAAGTGCATTTTGCTGGGTCATGTCTAATTTTTCATCCACCAACACACTGAGGTCCTTCTCCTAAGGGCTGCTCTCAATCCCTTCATCCCCCAGCCTGTAGCTGTAGTGGGAGTTGCCCTGATCCATGTGCAGGACCTTGCACTTGGCCTTGTTGAACTTCATGAGGTTCACATGGGCCCACTCCTCAGGCCTGTCAAGTTCCTTCTGGATGGCATCCCTTCCCTCCAGCGTGTCAGTTGTGCCACTCAGCATGGTGTCATCTGCAAACTTACTGAGGGTGCATTCAGTCCCGCTGCCTATGTCATTAATAAAGATATTAAACAGTACTGGTTCCAGTACAGATCCATGAGAGACAACACTCACTACTGGTGACTGTAACTCTTCAGATGCAACCATCCGACCAATTCTTTAGCCATCTAAATCCATCCATCAAACCCCTATCTCTCTAATCCTTTACCTTTTCCTTGTTTTCTGTCTTCTGCCATCAGCTCCATAGGTCATCAGACCTTTGCACAGGCCAATTAAACTCACTAGAATAGCAGAAATATCTGTGTTTTACTGAGTTTTCTGCTGTTTTGTGTGTTCAGTTAGTATGTGGCAAGTCTGATGAGGAGGTGAGCTGTCAAGGAAGGTAGAGGAAGAGAAAAGGGAAGAGAGACCGCCCTGTTCTGCTGCAGTGAGCTGCTAGATTAACTCATCTACTCAAGGAAGCATAACCATAGCCTTAATATTTATACCAGGTCCGTAGCATATTTTGCTACGTTTTTCAAGTATGCAGGATGAAAGGAAGGAAGTAGCGTAAATGGTTTAAAACGTGACCCAGGAAGCTTGAAAGTGCATTCCTGTGTACTTTCCTATCTGTAATACAGACATTACCCGTTGCTACAATGGGTTGTTTCAGTACTTAATAGAGCATTCTTTTAATTGGCTGTTTTTTTGGCAACAGTTGTTGATCTGATGATCACTTTTTTTACCTTGTGCAAAGATCAGCAATAACTTGCTTTAATGTTACAAATTCTGAAATGTACAGGCAGGCCCCTTGGTACCACTCTGTATCTAGTACTGGCAGACCTGTTTTATTTGCTTGCTGTCTTTATGTTTTTAAAATAAAAGGGCAATTAATTTTTTTTAATGTTTAGCATATTCATAAGTGCAATAAAAGCCTTGGATACCAGTAGTATAGTACTATAGCTGGGTGATTATAGTTGGGGGAGGTGTTGTATATCTCAGAACAGTATTTTAAGCTTTAAAAAAAGAGCAGAAATAACTGAGAATGTAACTGAAAAAAATACTTGCTTTCCTTTTGAGAGGGATGACAGGGAAAACAAGGACTCGCAAAGAAATAAATATGTTTTCTAAAACCAATGCATGCCTAAAAAGGAATAACCTGCAGGTTGTTAGTGTTACTAACCTTTTTGGGTGTTTGTTATATTTATGTAGTGAGAAATTGCCTGGGCATCCCATCATGTGATCTATGTATTTTATTTACCTGGAGAGCTGAGATTGCTTCAGACCAAGGAATTGACCAAAAGTCCCCTGAAGAAGTTAGAGACGTTTTCTTACTAGCCATAGCATGGAGAGTAAAGTTGTTGTGTTTTACCATAGCTGATATCTGCACAACTTGTATTAAAAAAAAAGTCAAGTTCCTGGCTAGACTAAATGTATGATAGTAGAATCGAGTCACAGGGTGATAATGCTTTTGCTGCTGTGTGAAAAATTGGAGAGCTTGCCTTTCCCTTATATTCCAACGAGCTTGTATACTTAGAGCTAATTCATTAATTTTTACCTTGAGTGAGCCCAGGACCATGCTGTTTCTTGCACACCTTCCAACTCTACTTTGAAAACAACACGCATGCTAAGGCACGTGGGTTGGTATTTTTGTTCTCACCAGGGTATACTGTCTTTACTTGTTGCAGCTCGGTAATTCTGAAAAGTGCTGCTGAACACAATGAAAGTGTCACTAGGACACACCATCATCTCATTTTGACCTCTCTTAAGTTGCCATTGGGTACTGGTTTGAAATGAGTTGTTACATCTTCCTACTGCACTATTTTTATTCGTGCTCTGTCAGTTTTTAGCGTTCTGTCCAGTTCTGTCGGGTCTCTCCTTGCCCAGTACTATAAATGGTTTTCTGTTGAACTGGTATTTATACATGTCTCCAAGAATGCTTCAGGAAACTTGGTATTTTTGAAATGAACTATAATCTGACTTAGTGCTGTAGTGCAAGAAAGGGTTGAAAGGACATCACAGTGTGAGAGAGGATGTTATTCAGTGGAAATAATGAACAGGGAACAGTTATGGCTGAAGTAAAGCTAGTACACTGATGGCTTTGCAATTCAACTCACCTTAACTTCCTCCTGCATCTTAAAGACATATGTATTTATTCTAGGTAGTTCCATTTGAAGTCAGCAGAAGCAGAATCGTGTCCCTATAGTTCTAAACCTCTTGTGTTTTTCTGGGTGATTCAGGTGTAGTTAGCCTCAGTTCCAGGAAAGGAATGGACTTAAGGAGCTCTCTTCTGATGAATACCTGGTTCATACTGAAGTTGTCCTCTGCAAATGTGTCTGTGTGTATGTGTGATACGTGAGAAAGGCAAAATCTGGCCCTGAATTTGTGAAATCATTTGAAGTAGAATACTCAATGTCACTTTTAAAATATGCAATAGAGTTATATAGCAATGGTACTGTAGAAGGCCTTTAGTTTGCTAGGAAGTCTATAACATTGTTAAAATAACTTTAGGAGAAGTTTCCAAAAAGTGGGAGTAACAACAGGATGCCCTTCGGTAGTTAAAAAACTGTTACATTTGCAGGTTAAACTTTTAATTGTTTATTATTCACTGTTTTGAAAGACGCAACAGTGGGGTGGTTTTGGCCAGTTGTTTTTTTTTTAATATTCCTCAGCAGCCATCTATAACTGTATGGAATCTTATTGTAGCCATTTTTAAAGAAGTTTGTTCTTTCTGAGAATTAGATGCAGTAAGCTGAGATGCCCAGGCGAGACATGTACATTTCTGCAAAGCATAGTGCCCTTGGAAAATATGTGAGTGCAAAGAACAGATAAGCTTGCAAATTCAGGGCCTGAAGCTGTTAAATCTGTTACGTGATTAATTTAAAGTTTTGAGTTCATAGTCAGCACTAGAAAATAAGTATTTTCAGTGAAGAAAATACTCTTCTGAATTCATTCTCACAGAAAATGTAGGCTTCATTATTGGTGGTATACTTTTTTCCCCAAAGTTTAATCTAATTTTTCTTTAATTGTTTTATTCACTTCTTATTTTTCAGGAGTCTTTGAAAAATCCTTAGTGGTCATGACATTGTTACAAGTGACATAAATTAGCCAGTGGCTCAGAATGATGGATACCCAGAAGACTACAAATGGTTTGCAAGTGATTGGAGAAGGGACTGGTATAGGGAAATCGACACTCCACATGGTGGGGTATTTGGGAAAAGTCAGTTGAAACTTGTTTTACATGTGTGCAAAGTTCATTTTTTTTCTCTGCATTGAGAGATTTTTTAATTGGTCTTAATTTTACAAAAAAAATTTCTCAAAGTTATTTTCCACGGAAATCTATAACAATGGCGAAAGATTGTTCTAAGTAAATCTGTGCCTATGGTTTTTTACTGGCACTATTTTTACTACTGTTTGCATTCCTATGAAAATATTTGTCTTTCAAAGATCTGAGCTTGTGCTCCCTGACAATAAGTGTCTGGTGGTTTAGTTCAAGTCAAATGAAATGTTCTGTAATTGTGCTGTTAAAGATACCTTATTGAATATTTGAATATCTAAATCAAAAGATAAATTTATTTGGAACACTCTACCATACAAATATATATCTCATAAATATGTTTTTAAAAAATCTAGTTTACTTTTTCGTATTGTATTAGGTATTATATTTAGAAGTTGGTTTTCTATCTTTATATGTATGTATGTCTCACCTTGGGAGAATATATGAAATACATAAGTTTATCCTGCTTTTTCTTTTTTCCTTATTTATTTTTTTTTAAGAACTGCAATCCTGTGGAAACAACTGCACATGAGTACTGTCCAGTCTGCAAAGAGAAGGGCCAGATCCAAGTTTTACGGACTTACCGCATTAATTTTCAAGAGTCCATTTTTCTTTGTGAAAATCCTCAGGTATTACACGTTTAACAGTTTTGTTTGGTTATGCCGAGGCCTTTACCTTCAGCAGTTACACCTCTTTAAGTTCAAGATTTTGTTGATGGGAACCAGCCTTTGAAATAGCACCCCTTTGAGTGAATGATGTTTGCCTGTATATAGACAAAACCATAACTAACCTGTGTGCATGCTGTATTTAGGCATCGCTAGCTACCCCAAAGAATTAAAGAGAGTGGATTAAAATGAATAACAAAGTAACACAAGTGGTACTAAATAAATCTTTGTACAAATCAGAATACAAAGTGAAAATTTAATGATCCATGTAACTAATACGTGACTCTTGCAGATGTGAGTCTTCCATTTTCTCTTCTTTAATGCAAATAGGTTTGTAATTACAATGGTTTTCTTTTTGATTTTTCCCATTTAAGTTTAACTTTAGCTGGACTTCTGTGCTGCTTAATATTTGAGTCATGATTTTACTGCCTCTCCCTTCTCTGCTTCTCCATGTTTGTGGGGAGGGTATAGCAATCCCATATAATCCGATGCCCTCAAATTAGTAAATAGAGACTAGGCTAGATACGGGTCTCGGAGTTGCTTTTGCCGTCCCTCCCTGCTTTTAAATAATCATAGTATTGTTCTGGAGACAGAGTTTGGTTGGTAACAGCGTATTTGACTATATTCTGGTCGCAGAATAGCTATGGATGTAACACCATACCAACACCTGGTCTAATGCATCAGGCTTGCCTGAAAGATACCCTGCCAGTTTTGGCACCAGTAGTCTCTCAGGCACAAGATGATTATGCCAAATCTGTACCCTAAAGGAATGGATTTAGCGGAATAAGAGGACTCTCCTTAGCAAAATTAAGTTATTTTAAAGGGTTGGAAGGATTTGCTGGAATGTAGTCTTGATTATCGCTACTGGTGTATTTAACTCACAATTGCTTTTAAGACAGTGGTTGGATAAGACACCCTTCCTGTTATACATATGTTGAATTTATGTATTGATTTTATTAAAATATCAGTTTACAGAAGTCCTACATTCTACTTTGAGTATGGTTTGTACTTTTTTTAGCTCTTGTTCACCTGAAGTTGCTTTGTAGATTTCACTGTAACTTTCTTTCTTTCCTTTAGTGTATCTACCCGCTCGGTTATAAACCGTTAAGCAGCATAATTACTTCTGCTGATTCAGAAAATCATCAAGTTCCATCTACTCATAAGAAAAGGAAATTGTGTGGTATCAGTGACTTTTCTCCTGTTCAATCACATCCAAAAAAAGCAAGAACTAATAATGTTGTAAATGTCGAGCACACAATTAATACAGACCCTGATGTCAAATGCTATCAGAATAGTTTATGTATTCCCAAGTCAAGCCTACACGATGTGTTACAAAATGACCAGCAAAAACCTAGTAACAATGTGGAGTCCTGCATGCAGAAGGTGGAATTTGAAACTACCGCCAACACCAACAGCTATGCACAAAGTCCTCCTAAAACTTCTGGTCCCAGCACACAACTCTTGCCAGATTCTGAACTTTGCTCAACAACATCTGAAATTTTGCTCAAAGATGATAAAGGTTCCACTAATAACACAGATTTATGTCTTCAGTGGAGAAACATGCGTAATCTCTGTTGGTTAGATTGTATTTTGTCAGCACTGGTACACTTAGAAACATTAAAATTTACTCTGACAGAAGAATATGATGATGGAAAATGTTTACTGCAGAAACTCTTAACAAAATATAATCAAGCAACTGTGCTTCTGAATACCTGTAAAAGGACTAAAGTAAAAGGTGAGTAAATTTAGCTGCTCTTTCTTCATGTTCAGACTGATAAGATCTGCTGCAAATATGTGGAATTTAGTACAGTGCAGTTAAATGTACATCTGCTCTATTTCAAGGTCACAGAAGAATGAGTTAGAACTCATTCCCATGAATTTGAAGAGTAGTGTGCTTTATCTACCAGATTGCCAGTCAACCTCTGAATTTGTTTTTCTTGTGGCACACACACACACTTTGAAGGCATCAAAAACTAAGCATCTCTTGAAATTTTTTTTTGTCATATCCCACATAAATAATTTGTGAATTGTTTGTGTAGTTGAGCCTTACTTTGTTTCCTTCCCCTCTGCTGGTTAACGTATTAGGTGCTGTTTCAATCTTAATCATCAAAATAATTTCTGTTGTGGTTTATATCCTTGTATAAAAGGGCAATTGCCGTGTCACACCAAAAATAGTAAAACTGGGAACATATGTTCTCTTCTGGCTCCAGCTGAGCTCTGCGTGCATTGAAGGAATGCTTCCCCAGAGGTCTGCAAGCTGTGCTGTGGATGATGTTGGTTCCTCACCTGTTTCAGTCAAAGTTAGTCAAACACATTAACCTGTCTGGAAGAGGTTAGTGGGTACTCATGTGTGCAGCTTAGCAGGTTTGAGGACTGTAACCTCCAAGCACAGGGACAGTGATGGTCAGCTGGGGGCAACCTTCCAGGAAGCACAGCTGGAGGCAAAGGAGGATGTGTCACTGTTGTGTACTAGTATGGCCTTTGATCATTTTCTGGTCTGTGGATTCAGTTTAAGATTCTTAAACTAAGATCTGTTTTTCTTAGTCCTCTTGAACTGACCCATTCATGTCATAAGTCTGAACTTCTAAAAGATTATCTGTTAAAGAGAATTAATACAAATCTATGGTTAGCCAGTACCTTTCATGAATTGGGTTTTTTTCAACAGGCATGCCAGGAACAGTGTGTGTTTGAATACATAGACTGTAGTCCCAGAATAGCATTAGATAACTTGAAGAATATCATATATTTCCTGGGGAAAAATAGGTGTATGAAAATGGTTTCATCCACTTTATGGCAGAGAAAACATACTATTTTACAGAGGAGAAAAACAATATCCAAAGGAATTCTGAGGTAGTTAATATACTCTGCTTGCCAGAAAGTCAGGCTGCTTGATTTTTAGGCTTTCAGCTATTAATATAGAAGTGCTCTTACCATCACAGAACCTGTCTGAATGTTTTTCTTTTCCCTCTGTTGTGCTAGAGCTCTGGTGCATAAGACCCCTTGAATGGGGATGTTAGCTTCCTTTCTTAGGAAAGGTGTTGGAAGATAGTGTCGTTTGAGATAGCTTAAGCCTTTTTATTTCCAGGAATTGTTGCAAAACAAATTATTTTATTTGGGCAAGAGTGGAGCAGGGATTGATTGAAGAGTATTGTTGTGGAAAGTAGGTGTAGTACTTATTCTGCCCCTCTGTATAATTTTTCAGCATCTTTTATGTATGGTTGTTTTTAGAAACAATCAAAAGCAATAGAGCTGCAAGAAACTTACTTTTACCTTTTTTATATACATAGGTTTTATAAGTAAGAAATAGTTTCCGCAGCTATTCTTTTATATTTTTATATTCCACAGCCTTCCTTTAATTTGTGGAAGTTACGGTCATGATTGTGTAGTAGAAGTTATATTCTTGCTTGTGCTTAAAGAATGGGTTTGTGCATGAATACTGTAACTTGTAAATTTTAAATGCATACTAAGATATAGAATGTACACTATTTTAAAATTGTTGTTACTATTTTAAAGGCTGACTTAGGAAATCATTATTTAATCTAGAAGAAAACATTTATTTTTTTATTACAAATTGTATGACACCATTGCAAAGCATGTAAGAAAATTTTTGCACTTTTGATATTAATGTTTAGGTTTTAAAATCTGTTCTTAATCTCTGAATCTCCATGGTTTGTAATATCTGTTATATTATCCTTAAATGTCATTACTGTCTAGCTATTAGTATGGACTCTTAGCCATAATTTAACTAAGGTCCAGTAATTTCTGTTTAGCAGCCTGCAGTAAAATGTGTTTAACTTGTGTAAATTCTTCTGTACTTTTCAAGTCAACTAGCACCAAGCATTGGGTATTTTACCAAAAGTTTCAGGCAAATAGGCCATAAGAAGGACATAGTTTGCAGAGAATGAGTGTATGTTAGGAGTACGTATCTGTGTGGAAGGGTGAAGGTGTTACACATAAATACATCAGCATATATTTTGGGTTTTTTTCTTCAGATGTTCTTCCAAAAGCAGAATCACATCTCAATGAAATCAGAAACAGAATATTTACACAGCTTCAGACTCCTCTTAAGTGTGAATTGGGTGAGTAGTTAGTGCAGCATCTCAGTATTTACTTCCTGGAAACTCTACATGTAAAGCCTTGTAGTATGTCAGTACATAAAAATATGTATGTGTGTATGCATCCAAGACAGCTTACAAATACTTTTTTTCTTGGTGACATACACATACTTTACAGTGTTACCAGCTGTTTTGTCCCTTGACTGTTTTTGATGTTTTAGAGAGCATCTTTGTAACTATGCTGCAGTCATGAAATTGTCATTGATAACAACCTAATAACATGCATCAATCCTTTTGCTGCGAGGATTAGAAATACAGCCTTGAAGGGATAACTGGAATTAAAATCGTAGCAATAAGCTTATCATCTTCCTTTTTGAAGTACTGAAAGCTGATTTCATATATTCAGTGACTGTTTTTTCTGTCTCATCTTTGAAGGTAAGAAGGAGAGTCCAGTGTTTGCACTCCCTCTACTTTTACAAATGGATCAACAAGCTGAGAAACTATTCCTGTATTCATTTTCATGGAAATTTGAATGTGTACGTTGTGGCTACAAATACCAGGACCGGTGAGATTTTTATTTAAGTAGCTTCTATATAACTGTTCTACCCTGCCTTTTTAAATCTGCATGTAATAGTTTATTTTCTTCAGATCTCCAGGTTTTTTACAGCTTAAGCTTGTTGGTGAAGTTTTACGTGATACACTTTTCAGGCTGGCGTTTGCAAATAATTTACTGCTATGTCATGTTAGGAAACCACGTTATCGCTTAATTAAGAAATAAATAATAAGTAACTGAGAGTCCTTGGCCATGCTCACTCTGATATTTTGCTGTGAGTATACAAATTGCTGTGATTGTAAAGATTATATGCCTAGTACACTTCTGGTATTGAAGAGTATCTGTAATATTCATTTGGATTACAAAGAATCAGAGATTCTCTCACAGACCTTATCTGTTTTAAAATAGTATTTATTGAGAACTGACTTAGTTCTGTGTAGTTGCAGGTACAAACTAGTCATCGAGGCTCCTTTTAGATTTAGAAGGAAAAGAGGCACACCTTTAGAAGACAGCTCATTTTACTTGGAAAATACTTGTTTCTGTCCACTATCTTAGGTTTATACAATAAAATTCTAGATCCCCAAGTGAGATGAGATTAATGCTATCTGTTACACTGCCGGCTAATGTGTAGTCCTGGTTAATAGGATGTGTTCAAGAGCCTTTGTTACATACTGTGTGTTTTTTTAAAAAGTTGAAAAATGTAGGTTAGGCTGAATATAAAGGAAGTCCTTTCTGTGACCAGTGAATGAATAAACTACGTTATTTCACTTTACTATCCCGTACATTGTATTTTCATACAATATAACCTCTGTGTAAGCTCAGCCCTGAATGTACTGTTTTTTTGAAAACAAGACCTTGTATAACATAGATTCTGAGGTAATTTCTTACCACTTCCTTCTTTCCTTGAGATTCTGTATTAGCTAGTAAATTATATGGTTCCTGGCACAAGCTCTGTCTTGTGTTGGAAAGGAAACGGAGATAACATGCTAAGGGAGAAAGAGCAAATAATGTGGAATTGAAGGCCAGAGAGCTGCCAGAACAAATGGTGACTGATACTGCTTGGCAGAACTGAATTCAGCGCTGACTTTGATGTGATGCAGCCACAGTGGAATTCATACAAATGGCATGCATATGAATAGAATTTGGCTTTGTCTTAACGTTTTTATACCTCTTTTCCAGTTAAGTGTGTATATTTATTGTTTTCTGATCAGCAGCTCAACTTCCTCTTGTTTTTTTGTGTGCGTCTATGTCCAGGTTTAAGAAAACACTAACAACATTCATGAATATAATCCCTGATTGGCATCCACTTAATGCTGTTCATATTGGACCATGTAATAACTGTAGTGATAGGTCTCAAAGAAGACAGATGACTTTGGAAAAGTAAGTTTGAATATGTGATCTTGAAAGTACAATACATAAAATTCTGAGACTTCATTTGCTGAACTTATTCCTGTCAAACCAAACTGTTATCGTGGGTTTACAGAGATTCTAAATTTTACATTCTGATAAACACTTTTTAAGATTTTAGATCATTCCTAAATGCTGAAATGGCAAATAGTGTCTAATTAGCATGAAACATAGAGCAGTGGTTAACATGCTGACCAGCACATGTGTTTGAGCCATGCTGTAAATACACAACTGATATCCAGTGTCAGCCTCTCCACAACCCCTGCCATGGATGGATAAAATTGTCGTCTGATCATCTGTTTACTAGTTTGACTTATGAACAGTGTCCTTTGCTACTGTGGTTGTAGCACAGTTGTCTCCTGTTTCTTTTTTTCTCACCTTTTTCCTACTCCCAAAATCTCTTATGTGGTGGTAGTTTTTCCCTCTAATCTATAACAACATGGAATATCCAGTTGAGGAATTCTTACCCCTTGACTGCTGTGCAATCTGAAGAGTCCTGTGTGGGAGCAGAATAGTAAGGGCAGGACTACATACTCTTTGAGATGCCTTACTTTTTCACTAGGAACTTTTGCCACTATTTTCTTGTAATAAACCAGTTCTTTATTGTTTTTTTATTAGAGTACCCTCAATATTAATTCTACATTTCGTAGAAGGCCTGCCACATAACAACCTGATGAGCTATTCATTTCAGTTTGAAGACAATACCTACCAAATAACATCAATTGTTCAGTACCAGGCAGATAAGCAGCACTTCATAACCTGGTCTTTGAATACTGATGGTAAGAACCATAGATTCTATTATAATACTTCATGAGTCTACATCAGATACTGTTTTAAGGGTAACTACAATAGTCTCAACAGCCCATATCTAATACCAAGGTTTTCTTTTGTGTGTATTCTAAACTTCGTATTAAAATGTTGTGGATAATTGTGGGAACTTTGTTACTTGGGGTGAAGGTTTCAGTTTGGTTGAACTGATTTGTTCAGCAGTGTTCTGTTCTACACTTTACTCACTGACAAAAATTATTTGGGTAGAGTTGTTTCCTTTCATATTTTTGTGAAAGTTAAAAAGTACAGTCTGAGCACGGCCGTGGGACAAATGGTCTTGGGTGTTTTGAAGCCAGTTATTAATCCATTCTTGGTTGGAAGCATGGGAACCTATGAAACTACCAGCATTATTCAAGTTTCTTTACTGCACCTGAGGAACAAATCCATGTTAGAAACATTACTCCATAGTCACAGAAGATGGAAAGTTGATATTTTGATTCTCATGCTTCTGTAAAGAGAATGGAATGCAGTCTTATCAAGTGTTTAGACAACATGAAAATTGTCTAAATCATACTGCCGTAGTTTAAGAAGGAATAGGAACAGGAAGCATCTGGGAAGTGCCTAGCTAGGAACACCCTGTACACCATATATATCTACTTTTAAATTCTTGAAGCTGTAAAATTCTTGAGCTGTATTTGCTCACTGTCTATGAACAATTTGCAGATGATGAGGCAGAAAATTAAAACAAGCAGTTTCTCTTAAACCACCATGCCTCCCACGCAGGCAATGTAAAGGTCTACAGAGGAACTTAATTTGAGAGGTGGTTCTTCCCTCAGACCTGTGCGGGTATTTCCAGAAAGATGTCAGCATCATTAGCTCAGACAAAAAAAAGACCCATATGGTTGTTTTTTGTCTGATGTACTCTGACCTGTAATAATGCTGCAAATTCTGCTTGTGTGTGATCTTTTTACAGCGGAAATCTCCCAGTTTTCTCCAATGTAATAAGAATGGAGAAAAACCCCTTTATTTTCTGCTTGTCAGGGGAATGAGTCAAGTGTGTGAGGATAGTGACTTCAATTTTAGAAGTCTCTGAGTCTCTACACTGGTTGCTATTTATTTTTCAGGAACTTGGCTCGAATGTGATGATTTAAAGGGGCCATATTGCAAGAGACATGAAAGATTTGAAGTTCCTCCTTCAGAGATTCATATTGTTATCTGGGAAAAGAAAACATGCCATGTGCCAGAAGAACTGAACTCTCAGTTCTCCAGTAAAAATTCTGAAGATTTTCCTCCTAATAATGTACAGTCAGATTCTGCAGTGTTGCATTGTGATTTTGATAACACTGTAGACAAAATACCTGCAGACCATCGCAAAGAGGATTCTGCAAGAACTCCAGAGAAGAAACAGCAGCGAGTAGCTGAGGATGAAAATATTGCTCGTCATGGTTCAGAAAATCTGGCACATGATGATCTTGTAACACTGATGCTTGAAGAAATTCAAGTTGACTCAGAAGGTAAATCGCTGCCGAACGGACAGATGGTGGGAAATAACCTTGTTGAAATGGGCACACTGCAACAGCAGGAATCAGCTTTTTCACCAAACACTCCACATACAGGAGAGTTTGCTGGACCTAGTCTAGCTATGAACGATAAATGCATGTTATATGAAAATTTCAGCATTTGCCTACCTCTAGAAGAACGGAGCCCAGAACATATTACTCCTCCTGTGCCCAAAAAACAAGACCCTGACCCATCTGACTCGTCAGTTGCTCAAAGCACAGGTGACAGAACTAATTTACCTAACGGAGAACATGGATTAAATTCAGAACTACAGCTAAACAAGAAGTTGTCACCAGTAAAGAATATTACACTGAAATCACCTGACTTGAAAGATGCAAGCAAAACTGTAGTTAATTCTCAGGTTGCCAATTCTTCTGCTGCCAATAATTCCTTTCAGCCTTCACACAAAGACAAAAAAAGAGGATTTGTAGGAAGCTGGGTAAAGAAATTATTAAGCAAGAATACTTCTTTCATGCCTTCAAGTGCCTCAGCTCCCAAGAATGAGAGAAGTGGCAAAACTCCCTCAATGCAAAAAATAAGTGAAGTGCGGTTGCCAGTTAAAGGAGCAAGTAACTTTGGTGGATTTCAAAGCAAAGGTACAAACAAAACAACTGAGACCCCAAAGCCAGTGCTTCCTCAGAGTAGTAATACTTGTCCCTTATCAAATTTCAAAGGATTTTCTCAAAGCACTCGTCTTCCAACAGCAAGTCATACCACTATTGAAGGTCCTTCTTGGAATAAGTCAGGAAGTACATTGGGTACCTCAGGTAAAGTGACTCAGTTCCATTCACCGAGCTGTAACTCTGGGAAGGCAGAAGAGTCAGATAGTGACAAAACAAAAAAACTTCGTCTAAAACTGTTAAGAAAACTTAATGCTAAAAAGAAAAAGTTGGCTTCACTGGATAGGCTAGCAGTGGAACAGATGAAACAGGAAAAACCTGGGAGCGGAAATGTAAGCACTCAATCACAGATTGAATCTCACAATGAGAGTGAATTATTTCAGAGTTTTTTAAAGGAACTGCAGTATCAGATTGATGCTGCAGATAATGAATCTGAATTTAATGCGAACTCTGTATCAGGGTGCACTAGCCGTAGTAACAGTGATGAAATACTGGCAGAATTACTGTCCCCAACTTCAACTGTTGCTTCCTTAGAGGCTTCAAAAAGTGAAGATGAATGTATGTATATGGAAATGGTGGATAGCAGTGTGGCAACAACAGCGTCCGATGAGAAGACCAGCGTGCCGCACGCAGCACTGACAAGCGAGGACCACAATTATTACAGTCCTGTAAAGGGCAGTAATTCAGAACTTCATACAATAAGCAAACCCAGTGTGAAAAAACTTGCTTTTGAAAGCCCTACAAGGGAAGATATCCTTGAAGACCTGTTCTCCATTTCAGCTCCGAGCTCGATGGCAGGTGACCTAGATTTACCTCATTTCGATGAAACTCTGTTTGAAACTTGGTGAATATTCGGTTTCTTGGATTTAAGTGTTTTTCAATATTATGTATATTTTGAAACAAAGCACTATTAAATTATATTTTCTAACTAGTTTAATTGCACACTGGCTGTACTTGAACAATTTACATTTGAGGTATTTCCGTTCTCAAAATTTTATTGTAGCTGACAAGTAAGATTTTAATGCCTTTTATTTTTCTGAGAAGCAGTTACTTTAGCTGTCAGGTATGATAGTGATTTTTAATTAATGCTCCTATAAGTCATAATTTTTGCTGCTTTTAGCATGGAAAATTTATCCATATTCCACTGAGTTTGAGAAATAATAAATAAATTTCAGTAGTTTTGATGATGTAATGGTGTAAGAAATATTAGTTAGGTAGTAATTTATTTTACAGGATCACCCAACTCCTGAAGTCTTTTTCTGTGACTTTTTTTTAAAAAAAGTACCTCCTGTAATCAGGGATGTTTGTATCCTTTGATACAAAGAACATTTGCAACACTAAACTGGAGGCTGGTATTCCGGTAGGACCTCTACTCTTTTCAGAATTACTGTTCAGCAATCTCACCCTGATGTAAAAACCCCTTGGATCCAAGGAAGGGACGGATAAATGGTAGAAATTTCCTATTTATAGTTATGGCACGTCCTGAGTTTTCATCCTGGATAAGTGAACATATGATTTGGAAGAATATTCTTCTGAGCCAGGTTATTTCTTAAGTAAAACTTATAAGATTTGGGCCAGAGTTTGCAGCACTAATCAAGAATATCAGATGTAACTTTTAGTTATTCACAGCTGCAAATTCACTCATAAAAGAAAGGTTTCTAAGAAGGAAAGCGAACGGGAAGTTAGCACCCATTACTGTTGGCACTAGGAGTTTCTCATGGCTAGAGCGGGGTGCCCCTGTCTGTATGTGACTGTGCCAAGGAGAGGCAAGGTCAGTAGGAAGAAAGTGGTGGAAAAGGTGTCGAGGCAGCAGGGAGTAAGCGGAGTGATTCACATCTTGGTGTTTCTGGATTTGTATAGCTTTCGTTTTGCTAGACGGGAGTCTTTTTAAATTTGTAGGCACAGAGCTGAGGGTATTATATGCTAAATTAGATTAGCCTTACATTTTTCTTGTACTCAAGATTTTATCAAGGATTTTATCAGCAAGTCTTTGTTTCAGCCATTTTTAGAGGTATTCTGCATTTTTTCATTGGTTTAGATCCCAAGTTTAAAACATTAAGTCCTCAGTCTTACTCTTCCAGTAGGTGCAGTTGAACACAGCTGTTTATTACAAGGCATGGCTACGGATTTAAATGGTCTTGGATTGCTTGCACCAGGTTTAAACAGTGTTTGAAAACCTGTCAGTGGCGCTGAACTCACCTTGCCAAGCTGTTTCTATTGCAATTATGTACGTGTTTATCAGACTGGCACTGCAGACAATGAATGGTTTCATTCCTGAAATACAAGTCTTTGTAAAGAACTTGAGCTCCTTCTTTGTTCTAAATATTGTAATTGGTAACGTTACAATAGAAAACAAATCAATGGATTCTGAACGTAAAGTGCCGGTGTACTGCTGGTGAAATGCTTGCCCGTTTGTGACTTTCCTTATTAAAAACAAAAACTCACCACAACAGTGCCAACCAAAATTAAAGTTTGATTTATCAGTGAATAAAACAGGTGCCTCTACAAGACTTGAGGGGGGGGTGATAGGGTTTTCCTGCAGAGTTTTCCAACCAGTGGTTTCTATATATGCAAACCACTAAAAAGCAGCGTGTCTCTCTACCCCGACCGCTTGTTGTGGAGGTTTCCCCCATGAGTGGGGAGCTGCCTGCAGGTGCAAATACCATCTGTGGCCGACTGGCTTGCAGCTACCTGCAGCTGTGAAGTGGGAGCTCCTTCACCACGGGCTTGGGACATGGCACAGACCCAGGGGTGAGTGAAGCAGCGAGCCTGAGGTTGGCGTGATGCAGAATGCATAGGGCTATGTGAGGAAGAGACCCCACTAGAAGATGAGAAAGCCCTGGTGTAAGGAGTACAATAAAGTTGCTAGGGTGCAGGGCACATCTGCTGTGCATACAGCCTAGAGAGAAGCGAGCATCTCAATCACCACTGGCAGCACCTCCCCAAACTGATGTCAGTCCTCGGTCTGCAGCTGCGTGGGATACAGTCTGGGTGGAAGCTCCAAGAGCAAATAAATAGCGGTTGAGATTAAAGTAAGTATTGAACAATCTGTTAGTACTGCAAGTTCTTTGCTGCCTTTCTTCTGAAAGAGTTAGCTAAAAGTGACACTGCAGATTTGTCTGTTTCCGTAAAAGTTTTACTGCCTCTGATCCCGTGCAAGTGAGAATTCAGCTGAGATGGAATGAAAACCCCGTGGCCAAAGAAACACTTTGGAATTCGGTGATTACTGGACTTTTTGTTTTGAGACAAGTTTTAAAATGCAGCTTTTTATTTGCCATAAAGAGAATACAAAGTACTAGCTTTCTGTCGATGAGAAACACACTACGTGTGCACATGACAAATACCATCAGTGAGCAGAAGTTACTATATTTTGGAAGTTCATCAGTGTGATAGGGTAAATTTCCCAAAGTCTGATGGTTTTGTGTACCTCAGAGGGATTATATTTCACGTTTCTTCACATGTTGCATCACACAATCTTGTCAGTCTGTGTCTTCTGATTTGGGAGAGGCACAATTGTAGCACACAGGGATTTACAGCTTTTGAGTGCAGAACCAGCTCAGTGGTGGAAGTAGCGCTCTGACCCAGGGCTCACTGCTTCATGGTGTATTTGAAGAGTTTTTGTTAAAACGAAAGGGCCGCCTTCTCTCACCCTGCTTACAGCAAACCAGCCCATCTGCAAAGGAGCTGCCTAGATGGGTTTTTAGCAGTCAATCCGTTAGAGCACTGTTCTAGGAATCCGCTGTGCTGCTGATTACAAATCTGCTTTTCATCTGGATGTTTTTCGTGGTTGGCTATTGCCGTTTATTGTTCTTCCAGCACGTTTTTTTGCTTTAAGTAATTATTCCCTTCCTGACAACGGATCAACGAGAGCGATTGTGTCTTGACTGTGTTCCTTTTGCAAAACTAAACAGCTGCTGTTCTTCTCCACGTGAGCCCCTTGGTGCTCAGAGCAAAGCATGCTACCTTCCGAGCAGATTAGGCGGCTCTAAACCTAAGTGTGTGCTGTGCTTTAAAGTCCACCAGGATTCAGTCTCGCAGTGGAAGAGCTTACAGTCTAAGTATAGATCTAAGCGTGCGGGCAGAGCAGGAGAGGGAGTAAGGTTAACAGGATTATGAGGCTGGTGAGGTTTGCAGCGTGCTTAGTTTTGCACCACTGTGCGTGAAGAGGGTGGTTGTTTATGGGGGAGGTGCTGAAGCTGCGCAGTGCGGGAGAGCGTGGTGGAGCCACGGGGCTCAGCAAGGGGAGCGAATGGTGGGAAGGGAGCGCAGGGAAGCAGCCCTGGCCGTGTTTAATGTGGGGACTGGAGGCACAACTCGGGGGCTGGGTGCCTCCAGCTGATGTTTTCTGCAGAGGCTGAAGAAATCCTTGGGAGATGTTTCTCCCTGGCTATGGGTCTAGATTACACTTTTACGTAAATGGCTATCTAAAGGGGCTCCCATAATGCCCAAGGAAGGGTTTGGGCTAGCTGTAATCACGTCCAATTAAGAAACAGGGCAAGTAAGCGACATGTTTAAATAACCTGTGAGCTGTAAGGGCTGTCATTACGCTGGGAGACCTGCTACGGAAGTGCCTGGTGAAGAAGCATCTCCCCTTTCCTCTTTAGGAAAAAGAGCTTTGGCCCTGGTGCCTGGTCCTGCAGCAGAACCTTTCAATGGAAATGATGGATACGGAGAGCAGAGATGGAGAGCCCCAAATTATGTTATATCCTTCTGGTAGTGGACTGTGTGTTCAACCTTTTTGACTTAGAGAGAGGGTGACCCAAAATCATTATGTATGAAATATATAGTTGAGCCTTTAAACAGTGTTTTACAGATCTTCCATACTGTAACTCTACCTTTTGTGTAGGTTGTTTTATTTTTCTGTACCCGTATTTTCCCTGGCTTGCTCTTTCTATTGGTGCAGCAGAGCAAGAGGTTAAAGTAACGGGGAAAGTTGTGCCTTTGAATTTTCTAAGATTTTGATAAGCATCCGTCTTCCTTCTTTCTTCCCTCCACCTTCAAGCCCGGCTTTACCATGGGAAGAGGAGACCCTTACACGCGGCGTGCGGCTGCCCCGTAAGCGTTACCATCGACTGGGCTCAGCTCCAGCCAGACCCTTGGCGGCTCTCGGGCTGACTAACCCCACACCTACAGCTGCGGCCGCCCGGGGCAGGCACTGAACCGCCGTCCTTTGCCGGTGGAACGTCGCCTGCAGTTTTCTGATGATGTTCGGACCGTTTCAGCTGAGACTCCTTCCTCCTCCTTCGGGTGGGTCAGGGGAAAGTGTTCGCTGAGGGGAACCTTGTGCAGGGGCGTGACCCCAACCCTTCCCTCAGCGGGCCCGGCCCTGCCCTGCCCCGTCCCGTCCCCTCGCGCCTCGCTGAGGCGCAGATCCCCGCCCGGGGAGGCAGCCCGCCTTCTCCCGCTCCCGAGCGGAGGCGCGTGGGTGCCTCACCCCCGCGGCGCCCCCCGCCGCTGCCGCCTCACGAGCGCAGGCGGGTTTTAAGAGAGGATAATGGGAAAACTGACGTCTGCAGCATGACAGGGGAAGGGGAAAAGGAACGAGAAAAAACTAGTGTTTCCGCCCGGTTTCGAACCGGGGACCTTTCGCGTGTTAGGCGAACGTGATAACCACTACACTACGGAAACGCCCCATGGTACAAAGTGTTTCTGCGGCCCCCCTTGAGCGGGCGCCCGAAGCACGGCTGCGCGGGGCAGCACGGAACCCCTGTGTGTTGCAATGGCTACGGCGCAGGCACTTTCCCCTGGGGTGGGCTGCCCTGGGGCTGACAGCGGGTGTCAGGCAGCTCCCTGCGGCATAAAGGCGGCGCAGGCACCACGAATCTGGCCTCGCACAGTTGGAAAAAGACGCCTGCACCTCAAAAGGTAACTCTCGTCCCTGGGTGGGCTCGAACCACCAACCTTTCGGTTAACAGCCGAACGCGCTAACCGATTGCGCCACANGTGTTCTGGCCGCTTTTCCTACAGCGCCTCGGGTTGGTGGTGGCGAGTTGCGGTTTTATTCACCGGCTTTGGTGTCCATTTGCCCTTTTAATGTGAAGAATATTCCTTCCCTCCCCCTTTTCTGCCCCCCTGTTGTTTCTGTGGCCTCTCCCATAGGAGCAAGGGAGAGGGAAGCAGTCGGCAGGCAGAAACCCCCAGGATTTAAAGTTCTGTTAGAACCAACTGTTGTTGGTGAGGTTTTGGTAGGTGGGAGCCTGGAAGCGGCTGTCACAGACAGACCACCCGGCAAGCAGAAGCCCTGCGAGTATATGCCAGGGACGAGGAACATAGAAGTGAGCGTTGGCCTATTAATACATGGCCAAAGTGTCCAACATCTTGTCTTCTAATAATTTCAATACTAAAAGTACTAGTTGTGACCAGAGACTTGAGGAGCAAAAGACCAAATGAATCCCACAATGTTCAAAGACCTTTTATAAGTATTTGCAAGAGCTAATGGAAAGTGGAAATACTGATAGAAATGGGTCGGGTGTTTTGGGTTTGCGTGGCAAGGTTTTGGTAGTGGGGGGGGGCTACAGGAGTGGCTTCTGTGAGAAGCTGCTGGAAGCTCCCCCTGTGTCCGATAGAACCAATGCCAGCCGGCTCCAAGACAGACCTGCCGCTGGCCAAGGCCGAGCCCATGAACGATGATGGTAGTGCCTCCGTGATAACGTAGTTAAGAAGGAAAAGAACAACCACAGGAGCTTTTGTAGGCAGGGAGAGGAATGAGAAGACGTAAGAAACTTTGGGACACCCAGGTCAGTGAAGAAGGAGGGGGAGGAGATTTTCCAGGTGCTGGAGCAGAGATTCCCCTGCAGCCCATGCAGAAGCCCATGGTGAGGCAGGCTGTCCCCCTTGCAGCCCATGGATGGGGGGTGATGGGGTGTAGANCCTGAGGAGGAAGGAGCAGCCAAAACAACGTGTGATCAACTGACCGTAATCCCCATCCCCGTCCCCCTGTGCCGCTGGGTGGGAGCAGGGAGAAATTGAAAGTGAAGTTAGGAAGGGAGGGGTGGAGGGAGGTGTTTTAAGATTTGGTTTTATTTCTCACTGCTCTACTCTGTGTTTTGCTTGGTAATAAATTAGATTAATTCCTCTCTACATCTGGTCTGTTTTGCCTGGGACAGTAATTGGTGAACAGCCTTTCCCTGTCCTTATCTCAGCCCGCGAGCCATTCATTATGCCTCTTTTCCCCTGTATAGTTAAGGAGGGGGAGTGATGGAGCAGCTTTGGTGAGCACCTGGATGTCAGCCAGAGTCAACCCACCACACAGGGCAAAAGGAACATCTCAAAGGGGAGCGGAGGGGAAGACCTGGCAATCTGCTACCCAGGCAACCTTGCTTCTGCTCTAAAAGGTCTGTAAAATGAATTATTAAGCAATCAATTTGCAGCAACCTAAAGGTAATAAGGTGATAATAACAGCCAACGTGAGTTGTGAAAACCAAATCATGCCAAAGGAGTGTCATTTGCTTCCAGGAATCCCAGGTCCTAAAGATGGAGGAGAAAGGCTGGAGCAAGGAAGACGTACCCTTGGTGGATGAGGGTCAGGTCAGAGTCCAGAGGAGGGCCACAAAGTTGATCAGAGGGCTGGAGCACCTCTCCTACAAAGACAGGCTGAGGGAGTTGAGCTTGTTCAGCCTGGAGAAGAGAAGGCTCCGGGGAGACCTTATAGCAGCCTTCCAGTACCTGAAGGGGCCTAAAGGAAAGCTGGAGAGGGGCTGTTTATCAGGGAGTGCAGTGATAGGACAAGGGTTTAAACTGAAAGAGGGGAGATTTAGATGAGACATTAGGAATAAATTCTTTACTGTGAGGGTGGTGAGACACTGGAACAGGTTGCCTCACCTGTTTGTGGATGCCCCCTCACTGGAAGTGTTCAGGCCCTGAAATGGAGCCCTGGGGAACCCCACCAGTCACTGGCCACCAGCCTGATGTAACCTCATTTACCATAATTCTTTGGGCCCAACCTGCCAGCGAGTTGCTCACCCATCGCATTATGTTTTTGTCAAATTGTGTGCTGAACATTTTGTCCGGAAGGATACAGTGAGAGGCAGTATCGAAGCTTTACTGAAATCTAAAAAAATAATTACATCTATCTCTGCTGGAAAACAGCTTGGCAGAAAGGAATTTGGGGGTCCAGGTGGACACCAAGTTGAACATGAGCCAGCAATGGGCCTTTGTGGCAAAGAAGGTGAATGGTACCCTGAGCTGCATTAGACAGAGGATTGCCGGCAGGTCAAGGGAGGTGGCCCTTCCCCTCTACTCAGCATTGGTGACGGCACAACTGGAATGATGGGTCCAGTTCTGGGCTCCCCAGTGCAAGAGAGACATGGTCATACTGGAGACAGTCCAGCAAAGCGCTGTGAAGATGATGAAGGATCTGCAGCATCTCTCCTGTGAGGAAAGACTGAAAGAGCTGGAACTGTTCAGCCTGGAGAAGAGAAGGCTCAGGGGCATCTCATCAATGTATACAAATACCTGAAAGGAGAGTATACAGANTGTATATAAATACCTGAAAGGAGAGTATACAGAAGATGAAGCCATGCTCTTCTTGGTAGTGCCCAGTGACAGGACCACAGGCAATGGGCACAAACTGAAACACAGGAAGTTCCTTCTAGACATCAGGAAACTCATTTTCACTGTGAGGGTGACTAAGTCCTGGCACAGATTTCCCAAAGAAGTTGTGGAGTCTCCTTCCTCGGAGATACTCAAAAGCCACCTGGACATGGCCCTGGGCAGCTTGCTCTAGGTGGCCCTACTTGAGCAGGGGGTTGGACCAGATGACCCCTAGAGGTTCCTTCCAACCTCAACCCTTTGACGATTCTGTGAATTTCCCTTGTGACAGGGTGGCTGGTTGCTGGGTGTGTCTGGGGGCCACCACAGTGACACCACATGGTATCAAATGGTTGCTGAGAAGCTGCTGCTCGGGAGCAAGGGAAAGATGACAGAGAGGAAATCCCCATGAGGTGGCTCTGCTGCTCACTGGGCACTGCTCAAACCCTGCTAATCAATAGCGTCCTGGGAAATCAGGGGGCTTTGCCAAAAAGCCCTCAGAAGGGGCTGTCCTGCGCCCCGCTCAGTTCTCCAGTCTCCCGATGGCAGTGGAAATACCAAATCTGCGGGTGTGCCCAAGTCGGGGGCCGGTTTCCAGCATCCCAGTGGAAGGGCTCGGATTCACACTGGTCTCATTACATTGCAGCCGCTCTCCAGGCTCAGCCTGCTGAACTTAGGTGAAGATAAGCCCAAAGAACCGCTCCGGGGAAGGCAGGCCCCCGCACACAACCTTGGCTGCGTGGGGCTCGCCGGTGAGGCGGGAGTGCTGCAGGAACGGATGCGAAGGTGAAGCGCAGCCACGGAGATGTCAGTGGTGCCGTGTTTGTACAAAAAGGCAGATTTTTCTCAGGAGAGCGGTGGGTGAGGCATGGAGGGTGACGAGGAGGCTGCGCCCGGGGGAGGTGGGAGGGACTACGGGCCCTGTCTTTAAGTTCAGTGTTTTGAGCTGAATTTGTACAAATGGAGTGCGGAGACAGTGATGAAAAGGACGAAAGTCTGGGAAGTGTGGAGAAGGAGGGGTTTTCGATGCAGGACTCTGCTCCCACGGTGTCATTCCCTTGGCCGTGCGAAATGAAGACAGCATTTAAAAAAACTGCAGCGTTGGCCGTTTCTTCGTGTTGCGCCTCACGTTTCCGGCTCTGCTCATGGTCTCCTTTGGGGTTTTGTCAGGCTTCGGAAAGGATGCGATGCTGAAGCAGACTGATGCGACAGCAAGTAGTCACACACACGTATATGTACTATACATTTGGTGGTTCTGTGGTGCTTTCAGTTTGCAAACCACAGCGCTAATATTAACCAACCAGTCCAAGGGGCCTGTGTCCCATTGCACTGATGATACAGCGTGACGGCTGTGTCTCGCCTGACATCTATCTATAGGAACTTCACAGAAACTGCTTTTATTTTATTAGGAGACACACTTTCACTGGAGTCCTTGCAGCCAAGCGCTGAGCAGAGTGCATCAGAAAAGAGGAGAGATGAACATCCCCAAAGGTATTTATAGATCTGTGTTCACAGGCCTTTCCTCTTCAATATGAAAGCAATTCTATGAAAGGATTATTTTGACTGGCTGTTCAAGATTTCCAGAGGAGGAGATTAATGTGCGGGAAGCCTCGCAGTGCAACGGGAAAAGCTCGCTGGCTTTGCACATTTTCGTGAGCTTCGTGGCTCACTGCGTCAAGGTTATCTTCCTCAGACAGGAAGATGTGGATGTCAGACAGCAGGAGGAAGGGCTGGCATCTGACAGCAGCTGCCGGAGTGCAGAATTGCCTGTGCCTGGAGACGGGGGGTTACAGCGGGTGCAGACAGTTCCTCAAGGTGTCCAACCCTCCCTCCTTTTTATTTTTGCCTGCTTGAGGAAATCCCCTATTTCAAATGGCCAAGTGGGATATGACGGAGGTGTTTTGCACCAGTCTTTCTCCCAGGTGGAGAGGGTTTTCAGGCGGTGCCAGCTTTGACTGACCCAGACAGCGATCCTGTGTGCGTCCCACAAAAGGGGAGGCAAGAGCCCCCAGATGCTTAGGCCTCAGGGAAAGGGAACAGTTTAATGAGTGGGTACGGTAGAAGCTGTTTGAAGAGTAATTTTGGCTCCACCTTAGACTTCCCTTGCCAAAGCCATTCCCCAGACTGCAAAAAAATTGCCATGATCTCCTTCCATCCTGCAGCTATTCCAGTGCCAAGGGCTATGGAAAGACAATATTCCCTACCCAAGGGGTCTCTGCCCTGTCTGACCATATTTACAACAGTGTTGCTCTGCCTTGATGAAGGGATGGGTCTTCTTCAGTGTGTCTCATACCCTCCTGATTCCCTCTGCTTTTCCTTAAGGTGAGCCCTCAGAGTGATGTTGCACTTAAGAACTGCAGTTTATGGATATTTTTTTAATTAATTTTAAGGCAGCCATACCAAAAAGATTCTCTCTGGCAAAGGTTTTTTTCTCCCTACATACACAGAAATCAGCTTAACAACCACCGGAGTCGATGTGATGTTTTGGGTTTTGTTTTTCAGGGAGGAGGGTGAAGCCCTGTTTTCCCCCATGCATACCTGAGGGATGATTCTGGAGCGAGTCCAGTGAAGATGTGGTGAGAGGCACTGAGTGGTAGGAAAGCAAAGAGGTGGAAAACAAAGAGCGGGATGAGGAGGAAGCAAATGCATCGACAGCCCAGCCCTTGTGACCTGGCCAGCACGGAGGGCACGGGCTGGGAGCTTGGGTCAGCCAGCTCGGAAACCTGCTGGCATAAACTCCTAGTATGAGGGTTTGGGGTTTTTTTAATTTATTTTTTCATTATGTCAGCTTCAAACCTAAGCAGCCTGATTTCCCGGCCCCTTTAATATGAGACTCCTGCCAAATTAAAGCCACCTTTGGGAAGTCTTTGAAAGCAGGGAAGTGTGGGCATTTTCGTGGCAAGTTGGAGCAGATCTCAGAGCAGGTTCACCTGCTTTTACTGCCCCTTGTAAAGCAAAAGCAAGCTACAAGCTGCCTGCTAGGTTTACACCGATGTAAAACAGGCAGAAGGAAGAGATGGATCAGTGCCTGCTGTGGATTGACAACTGGGAGTCATCCTGCCACGGATGTCCTGAGGACCTGTGCTGTCTCCTTCACCCTCTGCGGTCCGCAGCTCCCTCCTGCCTGCCCATGTCCATGCACAGGTCCTTTCTTCATGGTCACAGCATTGGTGTCTGCTTGGACAATAGGTGTGTTTAAAGAAAGGCTGAATGTGGTACTTAGGGACATGGTTTGGTGAGTAATAAGTGGTGGGAGGGGGCGGTTGTACTAGATAATCCTTGAGGTCTCTTCCAACCTTAATGATTCTATGATTCTATGAATCCTCCTCTTTTGACTTAATTCTGTAACTGCTTTTAGGTGATGGGGTTTCCTCCTCAAAAGATTAGTAGAAGCTTAGCATTAAATACTATCCTTAAATACCAGCTACAGGCCTGTGCTCAGCAGACCACAAAACATAAACTTTGATGCTCTAGTAAGAAAAAACTGTTTCGTGGAGAAAAAGAGAACTTTGCTCTGAATAAAAGCATTCTCAAAGTGCTCTTTTTGTTCTTGGGTTTGGGTGGGGTTTTTTTCCTAAAGCAAATTTGCCAAGAGTTTAAAAACTGCATAAAATATCACAAGCCGAATCTAAACCCAGATACCATTTATGGCCTCACTTCTCACGCAGTCATGTCTGCGTGGACTGTAGGGAAGGTCTTCCAGAAAGACAGCCTTTTCTATTAAGTTAACAGCTCACAGTGTTAATCACCTACCTCTCAGCCAGTGTGTGTTTCTGTATATTTGCTTGTACCCAAAGTACCTGAGAGTTTTCCATATCTAATAGATGATAATAATTTGCATGTTAGAGAGACTGGCTAAAAACACCGTTGTAGGTAAATGTGTCCCCGCTGAACAAGATGGATTTTGCAGCGCGGCTCCTGCTGGGAACTCCTACCAGGCTGTGTCCCATCCAGAGAGAGGTAAGTGGTTATCTGGCCATGGTTTGGATGCTAGGCGACACTCAGACCTTCTGGGTAGCACATGGTGGAGTAGAGACAGACAGAGATGGGACTAAAGTTGTCTAGGGCTCAGTCCAGTGAAAATATTACTCTTTTTTACTTTTATTAGTGTTAAATCCCTACTAAAGGTAGCCTTTTCCTCATCAGAATATGGGCAAAAGGGAGCAGAGTGGTTAGCATCAGCAACTGATGTGCACTTTGGATGAAGATTCTTTCCAGATATCTCACAGAAGCTGTGGGACTTTCTAACAACCACCCAGCACCACAGCCTGTGCTTCCCTGCCATCTCTGTCAAGGTGTCAAAGCCAAGGTGTGAACATGCGGCAGCAATTATGTTCAGCCGTGTTGGGCTCAGACTGCAAAAATTGGGGTATAGCTGTGAAGTCTGAGCCTCTAAACTGCTGGCAGCTGCCATTGTCTTCTCGGGAGAAGGAGGCAAGATCCATCCCTGGTAATGAAAGACTCACTATTGTGGCCACCCGCGATGCTCATGGAATTTGTGTGCTGCCTGTTCAGATATGCCGGATGGACCAGGGGCTTTTCCTGGTGACATGGAGATGTGGGGTCTCCTCAGTGGTGAGGCTGATGGACTTGTGACCAGGGAGGTGTTGGGAAATATTAGCTGTCAAGCTTAGCATAACTAGCTAACTAATTGTTGGCATAACTAGCTCAGAGCAGGTTTAAGCAAAATATAAGGAAGTTACAACCGTCAGCAGAAGTGGCAACTTTAAGAGGGAAGAAAAGTGGCCCGCCTAGAGACAAAGAAAGGACCCAGTGAAGAATGGGAAGAACCCAGTCCCCAGTAGTAGTATTGGTCTGAACTGCCGCCTGAGGGGAGGGCAGCTCAGGCTGTAAGGGTATAATTGCTCAGGAATTTCTGTTTGGGGTCCCTCTGGAGAGAAACCCAGCTCGAACTGTGACAACTGCTGTACCACCCAAATAAGTTACCGCATGTGACTTAGAGCCTGAAGCTCTGCTGCGGGAAACCTAGGGTGAAGAAACTTCTTTAACAGAGGGCACGTGTCCGAGAGCAGCAGCGTTACTGAGACTCACCCACAGCACTTCTCCTCCCAGCTGCCTGTGGGGTGATCGGGCACTTGCAGGCAGTGACATGACCGTAGCCTGGCTGACCTCTTCCAGCCTTTCTGCTGTCCCACAGTTAGCCAAATGCCCAGGCATGCTTTAGATAACAGGGTTGTAATTTTGCTCCTGTGCAGGAAGGGCAATAGATTCCTTTCCACATTATATATCCTCTTAGATCACAGATGTATTATCTCTTGTCTCTCTGGGCTTCATCTGTGTACGATGAGTAAGTGAGCCTGCGGCTGTGTTGCTCTGACAGGCAGGGTGCTGCCACTCTCCTGTGAAGCCATAGGAAGTGTTTCATGATTCAAGATAAGAAAGACCTTCACTTCCTCCTTCTGTGCTTGCAGGACCGAGCTGTCGCCGAGGCTGCACCAGCCACCCCAGCAGCCCATTCACAAAATGGACCAGGAAACCCTGGGAAGCATTGTCCTGCTCGCCATCGTCACCTTGATAAGTGTCGTCCAGAACGGTAAGGCAAAAATAAGCATTTATTGAAGGGCTAAAAGGGAGCTGAGGAAAGTTCAGTATGATATATGCTGATCTGATCTTTGGATCTCTGGCTATAAGTGTGTGTGTGCTTAGGCATGACTTTGGCTTTAGAAACAATATTCTCAGCATGTATTTTTTTGCATGCTGTTGTGCAGTACCTTGGCAGTCACACAGTCCTACTCTGCGATATTCTAGACTGAGTTTGTTATACATATGTCAGCTAATGAAAGGACTAATATGCTGGGGTACGGTGTGACAATATACATGTAGATCTCATGACTGGGACCTCCTTCCCTGGGTAAAGTCACCAATGTGGGCAGCCAGGGCTGCTCGCCACCTGGAGACCTGCCACCATGGGCAGGGGCCAGGGCCCCGAGGGGCTGCGATGGGTCAGACCTTGGCACGGAGCTGAGGGAAGGGAGCAAAACTGCACTGGTTCACCGGAGGAGTCTGTTTGGGTTGTTTGTGGGCAGGCAGCTCTTCTGCTCTCCTGCATCTTCAGGTCCTCCAGCCCAACTAATCTCGATTAACTGCAGTCCCAAGAACGCTGCGCATTTCCTGCAATGGAGAAATTTCCTCTCTTTAGCTCTTACTCGGACCTCCATAGCCCATCCTATTCTTCAGGATTTTTAAAATAAATTGCAATTTTCTCTCTTGTGCAAATCTGTTTTTAACTTGACCATTGTCGCTTACAGATGGTTAATAATTTTATTGGAAAATTCTGCCCAGATTACAGAGAAGGGAGTGAGTTTTTCCCCAGCTCCACTGCGGTCACCCAGATTCAAGGAGAGTCAGCAGTGGGATCGGGGGCTGGTGCAAATGCTAGAAATCTTCTGTGAAGGTTTCTTGATATGAAAGGAGGATTCCCACTGAGCAGAAACCCCACGTTCAGTCCTAGGAAATGGACTATTCTTGGGCTGCTGCAGAGAGGGGAAGTGGTGGGAGCCTCAGCATGAGCCTGGCTGCCAGAGAGCTTAAAAAAAAACGAGAGATGCAGGCTGGTTTGGTTTTCGCATAGGCACTGAATGACACATAATTTGACCCAATGCTGTTTTCTGGTAAATGCACAATGTGTGATGTCACCAGAATACGGTACATTGAGATCAGAGCACGCACTGCAACTAAAAAAAATGTGTCAAATATACATTTCTTGCTGTTTAACCAGAAGACTTTGTATACAGGTTTTTTACTCTCACTCTGAAACTCAGGCTTTTGCCTTCCAGCCTGACACACACTTTTACCTCACAGAAATCTGTCTGCGAGGTGACTAACCCAACTGCTGCCAAGGGACAGCGCAGCGCTTGGCAGAGAACTTGGCGTGCCAACCACAAGTGACACACTGCCCTAAACCATGACTTCAGACCTTGCATCATCCGATTCCCTCCTCCCCAGCTTTCTGTCTAGAGAGACTGTACTGATATGCAGTCCTGCAACAAGCGCAATAATTATGGCAGTGGAAATGCTTGTCAGGGGATATCAGTTGTACTGAACTCTTGCTATGGCTCTGGTTCAGCAAAGTGCTTGCGTATCTGCTCAACTGTCTTTAAGGACGTGAAGTCAGTACCACACAAATTTGGGTTCATATGCTTTTCTGCATTTGGTGCAGGATTACAAAACATTTGGGGTGAGTGCTGTTATTTCCAAAGCTGGAGGTGGGCTGCGGTGCTGCTCCAGTCTGACGTCCATTTGCTGTCACCCTGTTTGTGTCAGGAATCTTCATATCCTACAGAGTGACTCGTGTGGCCGGATGCTGCTGAGTCACACATGTAGCTCTAGGTTTTGTTCTTGCGTCAGAGAGATGTTGCAGTTCAGCAGCTTTCAGGGAAAATCAGTGGTCATCACTGAGCAGAATGGGATGGAGGAATCAAAGTGGAATCAGTGGAAAGAAAGAGCAACCTGCACGTTTGCCAGCGCTTGCTAGGTTAGAGCTTGAGCACATGGTTTCTGTTGGCATGGATTTGTGAAACAGCCAGGCTTGGACTGAACTCTTGTACATTAGCTTGACCAGAGTGGGACTGCAGGGGTGCAGGCTCAGGGCAGGGGTGCAGGCTCAGGGCAGCCTGTGCAGCGCTGGAGCATCAGGGCATGGTCCCCTGCTAGAGCTGGGCTGAACTAAACCCCTCCTGCTCTGCTCACTCACCTCATGCCTGCTTGTGAAACCACCCTCTTGCCTTGAGGTTCAGAGTAAAGAGCAGGAAATATAACCATGGTGTTGCAAGCTGCTTCACTCTGTAGTCTCCCAGTTCCCCAGTGTTAGGTTAACAGGAGCCCAATGCTGCTGAGACGGGAGCGGAGACTTGCAGTGAGGGCCACCCCTGGATGTGATCAGTCAGCTCTGCTCTGGTCCTCTGCAGAGCTTCAGCCCAGCTGAGCCTCAGGCAGCCAGGACTCACCTCTTGGCCTGCCTTCTGGGAAGATTTTGGGAGCCTGCAGGGTGTGACATTGACAGGGCTAAGGTCCACAGATCCAGGGAGCCACTGCCAGGGCAAAAACCTCACTTGAAGCAGGAGGCTTTACCTCTCCATATGACAGTGAGATGCTGGGTTCCCCTCTGATTCACTGCCCTCACATTGGGGGTCCACGTGGTCCTGAGGAAACACAGCCACTGTGGTGGGTTGGAGGTAATTGACCCAGGACTTTTCACCAGCAAAGAGGTGGACACTTGTCCTGATTTTTGCCTATGATGGAATGAATTTTCACAAGAAGCTGGGAGCAGACACAACCAGGAAAGCTGACCCAAACTACCCAAAGGGATGTTCCATACCGTACGATGTCATACTCAGTTTATAAGGAGGGGAGCTGGCTCAGAAGGAGGGATCACTGCTCAGGGACAGGCTGGGCATTGGATTCTGGGTGATGAGCAACTTGCATTGTGTGTTACCTGCTTTATATATTCTTTTATTAGTATTGTTATTTCCTCTCCCTTTGCTGTCCTATTAAACTGCCCTTATCCCAACCCACGAGTTTTACCTTGTTCTCCTGATTCTTCTCCCCATCTCACCAGGGGTTGGGGGTAAGAGTGAGTGAGCGGCTGCATGGTGCTTAGCTGCCAGCTGCTTAGCTGCCAGCTGGGGCTACACCATGACACCACCTCATGTGTGGTGGTTGTTTAAGCTATTTCTTGAGTCAGTGGAGAAAGATCAGCAATTCAATGGGATGGTTTCTCTCATGCCAGTAGCTCTCTGAGGGATGGATTGACCTCTCGAGTTGCCTTCCTTCTGTTTCCTTCTGCCACCCAGTGTTTCCATCTCCCCAGCACTCCTTGTCTCTGAAGTGAGGTGAGACAAAGCCCCATCCAAAACATCCATGATGCGAGTATACACGATAACGCTACCTCCATCCTTTGCCCTACTGCCCAGTCCTTTGACCAAGGATCCGTACACCACATCAGAGATGGCAAGAGCTTCCAGGACAGATGCCTGCACCTCCACAACCAGATTGTTCCCAGGAGACCCAGCACTCCCAGGCCTGCCCAGCCCCAGTCTCAGAGGCTGTGCACCAGGAGTGTCACCACCGGCACTTCCACGCTCTTGTCCTTGGTGACCGCTATCATGCTGGAGATGTCTGTATTCAGCCTGATGGCTCTCAGCATCACAGAACCTTTCTGCAGTGGCATGCTGGCATTTAGGAAGTGTCAGCACCTGCAGCAGAGGAGAGGAAGATATATATATATATATATATATATCTTACTCTCGGCTTTCTCTGAAGCTGTGGCATTTTGTAATGATTTCACACACATGCTAAAAGGAAGGGAGAAGGTATGCTCCATATCCCAGTGAGCCCATGCAGTCCCAGACATGCAGAAAGTGGTTTCCCATCACCACACCTTTGCCCTGGGCAGAGCAGAGTCATTCAACCTAGTTCTCTTCAACTAGGTCCTCTTAGATCCTGTAGGTAGGTTAATAACCTCGTGCCAAAAGCTGGGGTGGTGGGTAGATGGAGATACTGTGGGGTCTTGTTGGCTGTGCCACTGGATGGTGTCTGCTCTGGGTCCTCCAGGAGCCAGCCAGTGCACCACACTGGTGGCAGTGGGAGGGTCCGCAGCCTGGCTCAGAGTGGGGACACTGGCTCAAAGCACTGTGGGTTTCTCTGGAGAAAGGCCATACGTACCCAGGGACTCACTCCGTACTGGAAGGCAAAAAACTCATCAGCCTTTAGTGAGGGCAATGGGAGTGCGGAAGACCTACTTACAGCATCAGTGAGGGGAAATAAAAGAGGTACCTCTTCAGATTCCAGGGATGAAATCCTGCAGTTTATCAAGTTTACTTCTATTGTTATAATAATATATTTCCTGATGGATTATCTCTCATATAAATCTTTGGCTAATATTCTAAACCACAGAGTGATTTGGGTACACTGAGATGGGATGCATGATAACACAAAGCTGGCAGCTTGTAGCCTGTCAGGGCTCTGCCTGGTGCATTTAGACACATGATTGATGGTCTCTGGTTTAGTGTCATCAGATAAAACGTGTTTGCCGAGCGTGTGATACATTATCTTGGGGTCCTGCATTTCTGCAGCAGCTAACAACCTGACACAAGACTGTTGCTTAAAAGGAGGGTACGTACAATATGGACACATAGAGATCAGCCATCAGCACCAGGTTTTCAACCGGCCTTTCTGGAAAATGAACCGGCCCTGCAGGATGTCCCTGGTTTGGCAAATGGGTATCAGTAAAAGAGAAGAGATTCCCTTGTCTCCCTGCTCTATTAGAGAGTGAGAATTGGGTTTGGCAGCTCTGACTGGAAAGCTTTTTTCCCACTGGGGGCACAAAGGACTGAGTCTGGGCTATACTTCTGCAGCAGAGGTGTGGGCTGCCAAAAGTACAGGGTGGGCATGAAGCAGAGCTCAGAGGTGAGAACTTGCTGCCAGTCACATCCTAACTCATGGGGACATCTGAGATCACATCACACTGTGCCATTGCACAGAGGGTTTGGTTATACCATGCCGACAGAGCGAGCACGCTGGCCACATCCTGCATCTCCATGTACCCACGTCCTCTTCTGCCATCCAGCCTGGATGCTCATGAGAACAGAGCTGAGCCCACAAAGCCCAGCTTCTGCATTATCTCCAAATTGCATCTTAGATCGAATAATTTGTGCTTTTTAACAGCTTTTTTTGCTAGCAAAGTGGAGCATGAAAGCAAACACTGCAACGGCAAGGGGTTCCAGCGTCCGGGATCCTCTGCCTTCGACCGTGTCTACACTGCCAAGTGAGTAGGCAAGCCTTGAGGTGCTGGTGGGGGCAGAGCAGAGTTGGTCTCTCTCTTCATTAAGGTTTGATCCAAACCCCGTAGGGGTCCAGAGGTGGGCTCCAAATACCCTCAGATGAAGGCTTTGTCCACAATCCCTTGCTGTGTGCATTGTGGCAGTGTTCAGACCTGTGGTTCTCCAGTATGTTTGCTGGTGAACCTGGCTTCCTTCTGGACACCATGTGCTCTATTTATATTGGACTTGCAGCCCCTATGTACCTTCATCTGGGAACCAGTTGACTCGGCAGTGGCTAATGCTGGAAATGTGATACAAGCACAGCCAGTGTCCCAAGGGCACTGCGGCTCAAAAGGGAAGAGCCAGCAGAGAGACGCCCACTTGATGAGGAGCAGGTCAGTGGCAGAGCTTGTGCAATCCCCAGGAGCTCCCTCAGCACATGGCTCTCCGCTTCTCCACCACATCCATACCTCTTGTCTTTGACATACCTTCAGAGAGAGCAGAGGGAAAAATTAATTCCAACCCAGAAGAACATAAAATATTTTTTATTATCCATGAAGTACTGATGATGTGCTTGAAACTGGATGGGATGTCCAAGTCCTGCCCTTCCCAGGTGTGCAACCTCTGCCAAGGGCAGAGTGTTTGCCCCTCAGAAAGCATTCTCGTCCGAAGGAGGCAGCTGGAAATCATTCCCGTTCCCTGGCAAACACACATTAACTCTGTGAGACACTCCTATCTGTGGTGCAATTCTCCTTTTGTTGGTTTCGTGCAACTTTCAATGCCATTAACTTGATTAATATGACTTAATTGGAAGGATTTTCCAGGCAATAAGGCACACAGCATCTATTATACGTGTGCCATGATCAGACAGGTTAGAGGAGGAAAGCGGCTTTCACAGGTGCCAGCCATGTGTGTGGGGCGGTTTGTTTGCCTGATCGGGCAGGACAAAGGCATCCATTATCCGAGTGAGGACGCAGGGAAGCAGCCCTGTGGGCGAGGCAGGTTTTCGGGCGCAGACACGCCAGCCAGCCCCTGGCAGCTGCCTGCCCCAGAGCCGCCGCAGGCGGGTCGGGGGCCTCCCACCACCCTGGGGTGGAAGCCCACCCCCAGCAGCATTAGCACAGCCCCAATTGACACTCCACCATCCTTTGCTGGTGAAACATGTTGATTTTGTTTGTATTTTCCCCATGTTCTGATTTCTTTCTGACAAATTCCTTTCTAGCCAGAACTGCGGACACACGTACCCCACGTTTCTGGCCATGCTTTGGTGCGCCGGCCTTCTCTGCAGCCAAGGTAACACATGGGGTTTTTTTCCTCTTCAACCTTGCACCACCTTCAGGAACGGGTGGTGAGCATTTTGGAGGTTATGCTTCCATGGACCAAATTCTCCCAGAGTGGGGGGACCAGTCTCACCCGGCTGTCCTGCAGCTAACCATGCTGTTTAATCAGCAGCACACTCCCTGGCATGGTTTATGCCAACAGACGTGTTCCCAGACGTGATTCTGGGCAGCCTGGGTCAGGGACGTCTCCCATACAGGCATTAAAGATGAGATACCTCTGTTTTGGGTGGAGGGTTTAGTATTTGGATGCTGGATGCCATGTTACTCACCCTCAGGACTGGAAATGGGCTCATTTGATTAAATTGCCGGAGCTCACAGCCCTTCCCAGTGCTGAGGGCACCCCAGGAGTGTTTATCTGCGTTTCTAAATATGATCTCCTTCAATGCAATTTAACTTGTCTGAAGATTAATATGAGTACCTTCCTGGGGTCCGTGGCAATTCCTTCTGTGAGAAAGAAGTTTCTTGAAGAGGGATTTTTGCCTGCAGGTTTAGGGAGACCTAAAATTAGGGAGAAAAGGGGAAAAGCCCCTTTTTACGTGCTCAGCAATGAATATTGGACCATAGCATAGTTCTCCACCTGCTCCTAGAGAAGTGCATCTATCAGCTGACAGTGCTGAGCCACACGGGGTTTCTGCAGCTGCGGGCAGGACTGCACCCACCAAGTCTTCAGAACAGCTGGGGTGAGGGCAAGACAAGTGCTTTTTTTTCCCACATGAAGGTCTCTGTCCTGCTTCCAGTGCTCATCCCATAGCCCAAGGCTGCAGGTTTCCTTTTCCTGGTCCAGCCCAGGCAGCAGGCAGGGATAGTGTGCAGAGTGAGACCCGGGCTGGTGTTTGTAACCCCTTGTTTTACCCTTTGCCCAGCTCCTGCCGCCTTTGCTGGCCTGATGTACTTGTTTGTGAGGCAGAAGTACTTTGTGGGCTACCTCGGGGAAAGGACTCAGAGGTAAGGACTTGCAGACGCTCTTTACAAAATCCAGGATGCAGTGGCCGCGCAGCCGGGTGCTGCCACGTCCACAGGCACAGCAGCTTGTGGTGCTGCCTGCGGCGGCTTCTCGCACGGGGTAGTGCAGGGAAGCCCCCCTCTCCATGTGCATGTAGGAGCTGTGGGAGACATGAGGGGTGCAGTGGCGTTGGGGTCAGGGGAACTGCAGGAACAGAGTGGCTGCTTCAGCGACTCCTGCTCACAGCCTCAGCAAAATCACATGGTTTTGTGTTTGTGCCGCTATTTGCACAAGATCATCCTTTTATATTAATAAAGCTCATTACACACATGTGGAAAAAGGCTGTCCCACAGCCTGTTATGGTTGAGAAGACATGTAAGTCCCTCTGAATAGCCACTCTTGTAAGCAGCAGCCTACGCTGAGCACAGGAGGCCAAATCCAAATGGATCCTGAAAATGGCATTTAAGAGGTCGCAGCTGCCTTGCAACGCAAGACAGAGCAGAAATTCGGCCCCTATGTCTCAGTCCCCTCTGTCTTTCAACTGGCCTCAACAGCAGAGAGAGAAGTCCGAGGACTTCTCACGTGAGCTGAAGTACATTAATGAATTGCTTTCCCTTCTTTCTGTCTCCTCAGCACTCCCGGTTACTTGTTTGGAAAGCGCATCATTTTGTTCCTGTTCCTCATGTCCGTGGCTGGAATACTCAACTACTATCTCATCTTCTTTTTTGGAAGTGACTTTGAAATGCACATTAAAACGATAACCAGCGCAATCTCTCCGTTGCTGCTCATCCCCTAGCTCCCCCCAGCACTGAGGGGGTCAGCGTGCTTAATATATCGATGCCCAGAAGCAGCCATAATTCAACTGTTTAAGAAATGAACCCGTAACCCTTTTAGATTGCTGTAAATCTTACGCTCCATGGGCTTTGTAGTTTGATTTAACCTTGCTTCTTCCTTCAGGAAAAGATTTATTGTGATCACTCAGCACGCCCAAGGAATGGTAACAACTTCCAGTTAATTCTTTAGAGTTTTTTTTCATAAACTGCAGCTTGCAAGCTGATTGCATGACTGGAAGGGACATTGTATCCTTGCTTCATAACTGCATTGTACTTAGCTTTTGTCCCAAAACCCAGGAGCCTCTCAGCGTCATTTCTGACTGCCGGATCCCGCGGTTACCCTCACACACAGGCACAGCCTTTGGCATCCTCACACCCCTGCCCGTGCCAAGGCACGGGCCAGCCCCTTCACCTACCCTCTCCCTCCCACTTGTTGATGACCGAGCTCCCACTGCTGCAGGAGAGCGGCAAATTGGCCCTTGTCTGGTCTTCTTTCATAAATATTCATGTGCATAAGGCTCCCGACACTGATCTCATTTACACTTCAGCCTTTTTGTTCGCCCAGAGCTGTGGAAAGGGGTCTTGTGTAAATGAGGAGCTGGTGTATTGACGGTGGGGTTGGTTTTGTTTTGCTTGGCTTTGTTTAATAAAGCAGTCTAAAAGGATGAAATCTGTTTGCTCCCATCTCCTTCGCCTGGTGCGTGATCCCAATGCTCCACGGCTCGTCAGCCGGCTGGTGAGCAAAGCAAGGAGAGCCAGACCGGGCTCTTTGTGCGAGCTGCTAATCGCCCTGGGCACAGCCTCACAAGGATGCGCGTTTAACAACTCCCTCTCTATTAGCAAATTCAATTTGCTGCCTCCATCACTAACAATGTGGCCCTACAAGTCCATACCAAGGACTGGTTTGATTAGAGGAGCGGACCGAGGTAGGCAAACAGGACGGCGCAATCTTTTTAGACATTGCTACTCTATGAGTGCTTAAGTTCTTAAGCCTGTCTGATTACCGCATGCAGGATGGATAAAGCTGTATTTTACGACTCCTTTGGGAGGGACAGAGACTCCTTGCTACGTGAGAAGAGGGTTTGCAGAGCTGCTTTCAAGGAGAGGCGCAGAAAGCTGCCTGCCTTTGTACCACACCAAGGCTGGTGGGTTTTGTTGCTGCCTCATGGGGCAGAGGCGCTTGTGCACGGCAGCTCTCCTCTGCACCTCACCATCTGCACTGCCAAAATTACACACAACCTTTTCTTTTCTTCTGCAGGAATTTTAGACGGGAAAAATTAGTAATAAACATATTTATTGCATGATGATTAGCTAATAAATGTTCTCACTGGTTAGAATAGGTCATTCAAAAAATGTAATCTAACCTTCTAACCCGTAGCTGCTGAGGCACCTTATTCCTGGGCACAGCACTTATGTTCCTTCCTCCCCCTCTTCTCAAATGACCGTAACACACTCCAAACCTTGCTTCACACTATGTTTCTCTGCCACCCTCTCTCTCCACAGCTCATCGGCAGCCACATGCCCTTGGTGGTGACTTACCACCCCTCTGCTCTGTGGAGTCAGACCACCAAGGGATGGCACCACCTCAGGAGGAGAGGGGTAACCTCCAAGGCCTGGAGTTACAGAACTCCTCTGCATTGCTGGTATCAGCAACGGCTCATGCTGCCATCACCATTATCCAGTTCAGAAGAGGAGATGCTTCACCTGCACCACAGCCTCTGCTCTCCAGCCAGTCTGGTCTCCCTGAGGTCTGAGACTTGGTTATGGAGACCATCACTTGTGGGAGGTGGCTCTCCCAACCCTATGTGTCCACCTTGCAGGACTCTTCAGCTGGAGAAGTCTCTCCTTCTTCCTTTTTGTCCTCTACAGCAGGAAGCAGCTTACTTGACCTCCTTCTGATGTCTCCTGCTAGCAGAAGAAGAGGTGTTCCACCAGTCAGCTATAAAGGGAAGAGGATTCAAATGTCTATTTTCGGTCAGCTAATCTATCCCAGCAGTCTCAGGCCTCTCTGTTGACTCAATGGTTAGTTTCTACACAGCTGTCTTTAGGTAAGATCAGGTCATCTTCCGAGGGAACTATGGCCCATCTTTTGCTGTAGTCATTTATTTTGCAAGAATATCTCCTGCTTACTTCCTCAAAGCCTTTCTGATAATGCAAGAGATGAAAATGTAGGCAAAATCTATTTCCCATCTATTTATAAATGGAAATCGTGATGGTATCAGACAAACAGGTGGTACATAAATGTATCTCTATGTAAATTCTCTGTGAACGTCACGCTGTGTTTGCCATGCTACAGGCAAGCCTTGTGGTTGCATTTGCCTTTCCACTCTTTCTGTGAAAGGAAGGCAACATCAGTGCTAATTGGGCTTTCCCCACTGTGTTTGACAACTCCAGTTTTTGTGTTTGGCAGTAAAACCACCCTGATCTGCGTGGTAGAGTTACCAGCACTTCGCACACCAGCTACTCAGAAAGCCACAAACACAGACTCATTCTGGGGTGGGGGATGGACTAGATGACTTTTTAAAGGTCCCTTCCAATCCAAAGCCTTCTATGATTCTATAGATCCACATGCAAAAATACATACTACTGTAAGAGATGTATGGGCCCATACTGGGGTCACACGTACACGAACTCCCTGGGATGTACTGAGCTGCACCGAGTGTGGGGACACGGCTGGTGGCAGAAGTGGCAGTCCCCTCTGACAGCTCCACTTCAAGGCTGGCTTGCAAGCTCTGGGGACTAGCACCCACGTTTGGTGCAGTGCCTGGCTCCTGGCCTGGAGGTGGGACAGCACGTAAATCGCTGTCGCTTTCCCACCCTGCTACTTGGGCTGATGCTACTAATCGTCCCGTTCACTGTGCTGCCAGGCTGTGGGCTCTGGTCCACCAGTGGTGCCCCGGCTCCTTGTGAGGCTGTGCCGCTACCGTAACGTGTGGCTCTTCGAGCATCGAAACCCGAAGTACACAAATAAACGCGTTGTCTATACATGTATATGCACAGACAGTATGTTTACTTACTATATTTGCATGTATATAGATATATTTGATATATATATAGAGAGAGAGAGTAGATGCTGAGTCATGTAGATGCCAGAGGCTTCCCAGGGAAGGCAGCGAAGCCGGCTGCGCGGGCACCAGCCCTCTCACAGCTTGCTGGCTGTGTGCATCAGAGGCTGCAGAGGCTGCTGGAAGCCGGGCTATCGCGGGATGCTTTCGATCTGCTGACAAAGGCCTGGAGTACACACAGTGTTCCTGCCACAGCAACCGCATCTGCTTCCGTACAGCACTACAACCCTCTAGTGGAAACTCAGCCCTATCGGCACGCCGGTGCTTCTGGCCACGGGATGAGCCCTTCCTTTGAGGTTTGAAGCCTGATGGTGATGCAACAGACATTCCCATTTCTGAACAGATGCATTGCCGTTATTGAATGCTGGTTTTTCATTATTCTGGCATGTAGAAGCACTGGTTCCGGAGCAGGATCCCCATCCTACCTATCACACAGCAAGCAGTCCGGCTTAGCACAGGGTCCGAGCAAGCAGGTAAAACCCAAGTGGGATAAGAAATCTGTGTGCACAACCCACAAGGGTTTCCTGCAGCATTTTCCAGGTTCCCAGTTTCCCAGAACGTGCAAAATCAGCCTGTGTAGTATCAGCTCGGTCTGAGTCACCTCTGTGTTAAGTGAAGTTTCCAAATGGGTCTCTGAGGATCAGGGGAGCAGTTCTGCTGGCATGGAGCAAAGACTGGCCCTGGGCAGCTTCTTCAGCTCCTGCCTGCTCTCTTCTCGCAGAGCAGCTGCTTTAACATTCAAATGCATTTCAGATGCCCCATCAGGGTGAGATGCTGTGAAGCATTAAGCACTGGCCCAAGTGCCTTTTGCAGGCTGCAGTGGGAGCAGGATTAGGCCGTGTGGGGAATGCTTGGAAGGAGTCCATCCTCAATAAATAAAAGGGCAGCACAGAACGAAAGTAGTGGCAAAACCATTCCCTGAGTGGTTTTAAATTGGACTCATGCCCCAGCCTGAGTGAGCGGAATGAGCATTCCTGCAGAAAAGCCCCTCGGTGAGCTGCAGAGCCCAGCAGCACCTGCTCAGCATCCTTGCAGAGGACATGCTGATGCCGGGGAGGGAAAAGGACCTTGGAGGCCATGACATCCCTTTGAGGCACTCAGGGGACATGTGCGAGCTTCACCGTCCCTTTGGGTGATGAAGACTGCTGTACCCAGGGCTGTCGGGGAGGGTGCAGGACGCCTCAGCTGCGGCTCCTCTCAAGGCAGTTCGGTGCCTCAGGGGATTAGGATGGAGAAGCATCCTCTGCACCACTAGCAGGCTGCAGCAGAGGAAGAGCTGCTTTTGTGCAGGAAAATGCAAGGAAACCACGTTCTGTGGAGAGGAACAGCTCAAACCGGTGCCCAACCTCTGTCCCTTGGCGTACCTGCCCCGGTGGAGGGAGGCTGTGGGCAGGAAGGCATCGCCACTGCTCCATCCACCCTGCCTGCCAAAGCATCTCACTGCTCCCAGCCAGCACGGAGAGACACAAAAGCTGGCAAAAGTGAGATTCCTGCCCCAAAGGACAAATAGCCTCTACAGCAAGCTGGTTTTCCCCTTTAGAGGAGAAATAAATAACTTTTCAATTTCAGCTGCGAGTATCTTCACACTGCAAGATGATTTCATCAGACAGATGAGCTCCTGGGGCTTTGTGCTGGCTGCTTACTGAGATGCTCAGACCCCATCCGCTGGGCGCTTCCCACTCGTTCCCAAGGAAAGGGGACCAGACACCAAAGGGCCAACTGTGATGTGGGGCCCAGAGAACGAATATGCTGTGATTTTCACCTAAAAAAATAGAAACGTGATGGCATCGCAGTGGAGTTACACTCGCAGTTAGGGCAGTGCTGTTTCTGCCATGCGGGAGCTGGCGGGGACTGCTTGCATGCCGTGACCTCTAACAAGGTCAGGGGATGCTTCAGGATGCCCAGGCGTGGGGCTGCTGCCTGCTGCGCTGCTATTCACCACCACTTGTACAAGCATATGGCTGATTTATTGTTCCTGTGTTTTCCCCAGAGAGTGCCACCACTGCCTTCATCCCCAAACAAGATTTTCTGTGCTTTTGGCACAGCGCTTCAGAGGGGGGGACAGTCTGACCCAGCAAGAGCTGTCTCCATGCTCTGGGATTTAGCAGAGCAGAATGATGTCTCCTGGCCAGCTGCTGCATGCTTCTCATTTGTGCTGTAGCAAAGGAATTTCTTTTCAAGAGGCACCACCAGCCTGCCCACTGCCCGTCCCTACTAGCAGCCGTGGGGCCATGGTCCCACTGGCTGCCACGTCCCTGTGCTCTTCCACCTCTGTGGGGACCGGTATCCTTGCTGGTGGACAGGTGCTGGTGGACATATTTACTTGCATCGTATTTGAGAAGTCGTGGCAGTCTGGTGAAGTTCCCACTGACTGGAAAAGGGGAAACATAACCCCCATTTTCAAGAAGGGAAAGAAGGAAGACCCAGGGAACTATAGGCCGGTCAGCCTCACCTCCGTGTCGGGCAAGGTCATGGAGCAGATCCTCCTGCAAACTATGCTCAGGCACATGGAAAGTAAGGAGGTGATTGACGACAGTCAACATGGCTTCACGAAGGGCAAATCATGCCTGAACAAATTTGGTGACCTTCTACGATGGGGTCACAGCATCAATGGACAAGGGAAGAGCAACTGACATCATTTACCTGGACTTGTGCAAAGCATTTGACACTGTCCTGCATGACATCCTTGTCTCTAAACTGGAGAGACATGGACTTGATGGATGGGCCACTCACTGGATAAGGAATTGGCCGGATGG
>VWZZ01002692.1:95234-116647 GCA_013399095.1 Psophia crepitans
CAGTGTTCAAGGCCAGGTTGGATGGGGCTTTGGGCACCCTGGTCTAGTGGAGGGTGTCCCTGCCCATGGCAGGGGGTTGGAACTAGAAGACCTTCGAAGATCCCTTCCAACCCAAACCATTCTGAGATTCTATGATTCTATGATTCCTTCTCCCAGACTACACAGTTCTGGCCACAGACCAAAGCAGACCATCATTTATCAAAGTTTCAGTTACAGCTCAGTCCTATGTTTAACAATACTGTGGTTTCTTGGAGCGTATCTCACTCCACGTGCCTTCAGCAGAGGCAGTACTGAAGAGCAGAAAATAATAGTTTTCATGGCATAACCCCACTGCTCAGCCTAGCTCTGACCTCATTCTCCAAGTCCCATGTGCCCCCTCTCCCTGCTCCCGTCAGCTTCCCAAGCATCCCCTTTCAGTGCCAGCCCCAGGGAGATGGTCACAGCACTGAGCTTGACTGAGTTCAAGAAGTGTCTGGTCAACGTCCTCAGTCATCTGCTCTGATTGGGCTGGTCCTGTGTGGAGCCAGGAGTTGGACTTGATGATCTTTATGGGTCTCTTCCAACTCACGATATTCTATGATTCTATGATTTTTCTATGTTCGTTGTCCCCTCCACATCACTCTGTCCAGTCAATGCGCCTGTTGGCAGAGCTGCCTGGTGAGCCAGTGCAGGAAGCTCATCTGGCTGAAAACAATCTTTTTCTCCCCCTTTATTGCTTGTTTTTTAACCCAGCTCATCTCCCTGATCCCCCTTGCGCAGGTGGGGACCCCAACAGAAACACTGATGGAGCTCATGGGCTTTCCCCTCCGCTTGGTGTAAATGCTGTGCTGATGTTTTAGTCCTGAGGCACTGCTGCGTGGGTAAGGTTTCCTTCCCCTAGTTCACACCGAGTTATCGTAGAGTCACCCAGAGGCCAAACTCCCCTTCTCTCACCTCATGCCGTCTGTGGGATTCACATGGCATCCCACGCCACCACGGAAAATATGACCATACTTGGATTCTGCTAAGCTTGCAACCTCTGCTGTGGATCTCTGACAGCACAGACCCTACCCATGACATACTAGTGACAGAGCTAATAAATGGAAAATAGTAGGAGGAAACTGTCCGGGCATGTTATGGGGACAAAACCCCTGCTAGTCACTGTTTGTCCCACCCGCTGTTGGTGTAATGGCTCCTGGGCTGCTGTATTTCAGAAAAGTACTTTCATTTCCCAAATGGGGCTCAAGTTTGTAAGGTTTTTTTCTTTTGGCTGAAGTGGCAAGATGTAACCCCTTCCGACAGGGCTTCACTGGCGACAGAAAAGTCTCAGCTCCAACTTAAAGACGTTGCTGCTAAAGCATCAGCTCCAGCTCCCTGGCAAAACTCATCTGAACTTTTCCTGTTCATGCACGAGCCACACTGCCTTGGAAACAGTTTTTATGAGAAGAGAGAAAAAGCAGGAAGGGAGATAAGCTGTGAGACACCCCTACCCTGGCACAGCCCGGTCACTCGGGCAGTGCACCCTGGGCTAGGGGCTGTTTGCTCCCATGAGGTGCCAGCAAAGTTCCCATCCCATCGGAGTCACCACTTCCCTGTGGGACTGCACGCACCTCCTGAGCCCAGCCTTTCTGAGGGGCTTCCAGCCTGGAGCTCAAGGTTTATTGTGTGTGTGCCTCAACGGTACCGAGCTCCAGCATTTCGCTATAAAACCTGTTTGCAAAGAGGCTGCCCTGGTCTCTGAGGTGTTGAGTGTCCTGCATCACCCCTCGCGTCCCTTCCCTCTGTGTTCCCAGACCCCCTGTGACACATTCTGGTTTCCCCAGCCCTGCGATGTGGTCTGAGGAGCTGCCAGTCAGCAGCGTGTTCAACATCCCCATTTGAACCAGCAGGACTCCGCCAGGACTGTGTTCCCTGCACTCATCAGGCACGGGGTGCAACGTGATGGGTGTTTGCTCACTGTAGCACGCAGAGATGTTCGTCACATGGCCATGGGCAGCCCGGACCTGCTGACAGCTGCATGACAGACAGAGCTGCCCCACGTTAACCTTTCGCACTGCTGGGTGAGTGTGAGGGGATCTGGCCAGGTCTTCCCTCCCATGTGGGGCCACCATGCAAATAATGAGTGGTGAGTGAAGGTCGAGAGGTGAGGCTGCGCACCACATGGCAAGTCTGCGGCATCACACACCACCGAACACGTTTGGTAGCTTGCAGGCCCTGGAAGGAGATGATTCAACCCTTGCTTTCCCAGTACTGGTACTGGTGTCTCATCTCCACCTTTGCTTCAGCTACAGCACCCAGTGTGTCTTTCCCTGAGCCTCTCCATGCCCCCAGATGGCACAAGGCCACCCATTTCTGCGAGTTACAGCGCTCTGCAGAAAGAGCATGAGCTGCCAGACCTGCTGCAAGATTAATTGCAGGGTGTGAACCTGCAGGAACCCCTGCCTGTGGCTGTGAGCTGTGTTCTGCTCGGTGTAGCTAAGGTTGCACTTGGATGATGCCTGGGTAGTTACGGTGTAGGACTTGAGATCAGTGGTGTCACCCTGTGCAGGTTTAAATGCTGCTTTTAAATGCAGCCAGAAATCACAGGAGGCTTGCGGTGCCTCCCTGTGCTTACAGCCATTCGCAGGTATCCGTTCTCAGCCACCGTCAGAGGCAGGACCATGTCAACAAGTATTTCAGGTTTGACTCAGTACAGCTGATCTTATGTCTTGATGAATTTCTGCTCCCAGCTAATTTTGCAAAGCGTACCATGGCTCTCCACCAAGGCGAGGGGAACAGAGCGGTGAAACATGCTGCAAATCAATTAAGAGACACCCTGCCAAATCTGTTCCTTTGTTAAATGATTCAGCAAATGACTACGGGATGGTACAAGTGGGTTTTATTAGTACAGCATAAAAAATTCAGCACTCTAAATGAAAGAAAGATTAGCCCACAGGCCCTCAAGAGTGTACCTGGGCAGGGCTTGTTCTCTCCCTCCACCAGCAGATGACCTCTAGTCACACACAAACCCCAAACCTGGATGGCATCAACCTGCTCCAGGGCTTGCAGTGGAGAATTAGCCTCCTCCTAACATTTCACATGGGAAGGAACCTCTCTGCTGGTCCTGGGGCACGGTGCAGTCCTTCTGCAGGAGCTCTGCACAGCCACAGCCCCAAAGGCAGTAACAGCATCGAGATGGGTGTGAACAGTCTCCTCTTGACTTTGGTGAGGACACAGGACCCAGGGCCCATGGTGATGCCAAGTGGCACCCCACCGAGTGAGCATCCATCCCACTGGTATCCCCTATCCACCTGAGGAAGCTCATACAAGCAAAATCTGCACTGACACCCNTGAGTCACCCTTGTGGCTGTGGGCAGAGGTTGCCATCTCTCAGTGACTGTCCTCTCATCACTCCATCCTCCATACCATGGAAAGGTGATCCCACACAGGCAAACACCACCACTCCCATCCTGAGGTCCCTCCACTGCTGTAGCATGTCACTGCTGGTGCTCAGCACCCTTTTCCTGGACCTAGAGCCCACGGGACATGGTGCTGCCCCTCCTAATCTTTGTTATAAATGAGAAATTTCTCAATGCAGCCAGTGGCAGCAGCTCTGCTCTGAGCCGACTGTGTTGCATGAGGTTGGACGGAGCAGGAAGCCAAGCTGTGTCTGAAATCCACTTGCAGGACTGGTGGCATGTGCCAACCCACACAGCCGGACCCTCTGCAGCTTGAACAAGACAGTGAGTGGTGGGTGCAGCAGGCTGGAGCCCTCACTTACAGAAGAACTGGCATCCTGGAACCGATGTGCTACCTTCACCCAGGTTTTTTTTCATACAGGTATGGCAGGAGCAGCACTGGAGAAGGCCATGCAGAAGGCATGGCAGACAGGGTACACACACCCTGCACTACTGCCCAAAGCACCTGAAGACTGCACTGTTGCACCCACTGCACCCCGTGCGCAGCCTCCTCCGGCAAAAATGCCACAGAAGGCAGGCTCGGGGCAGACCCCGATCAGATGTGTGCCTCCGCAAGCGCCAGCACACATACCGTGCCAGCAGCTGTGAAAGTGTGGCTCGGGGAAACATTTGGCAAGATCATTAATGCTTCCCTCCCTCCCTTCTGGGCTGAGAAAACACAGAGGGTGATGCAGCAGCCGATGCTTCAGCACAGCCTGTGTTGCAGCTCTTCTTTTTGTAGTGGAGGTGTAGCAAGCCTAGGAAGGTTACGCATCCCAGGAAGCATCTGTGTGTGGACAGCTTCTGAAATCTAGTTCATATCAGTCTTGGCAAGTGTCAATTGGATAAAGTTTCATAAAAGTTTTATTCCCAACATGGCAGTGGTCTTTACTGTTGCTGTCCGGGGCTGTCTAATGCAGATGGCAAATGCTAATTGCCTTTTTCCTATGCTGGACTACTGTGATATGTTTCACACTAACAAGGGCTCTAAAGCTCATTACTGGTTCTGTTTCTTGGGCAATATTATAAACCACGATAGAAATCTGCGGGAGGTATGCTTAAGATACCCCTGCCATAAGTGCACAGTTGTGGTACAGCCCTGTGGAAACCATACAAGGGTACATAACTCATTCTTTGTATTCACCGTCCGTGTGGTTATAGAATTATAACTACAGTTATGGCAAATATCCAAATTTCTGGCACTGGTATCCTGCTCGTTGTGCCAGAAGACCCTACTGATTACATGATGGAGTTCATTACTTTTGGCCAACGGTAAATATGACATTGAGATTTTGGGTACAGGAGCTTTCCAGGATTAGGTATGCCTTGGACAGAAGGTGCAGAGGACACCAAAACAGAGCCAGTGCCAGTGTCTAGCAAAGGATGCCCCTGCACAGGGGCTGGGAGGGAAACAGCTGTGGACCTGTCACCATCCTGCATCTCAGACACTGTAGCCTTGGGTCCGGATAGGGTAAGGTGGGACTGGCTAACCCGCACGCTCCTTTTCTGCCTCAGCACATATTATATCACTTAGGCCAATGCTCTTCCAACAGGTTGCAGGATTTAGTGCAGTTCATATTTGATCAGGCAGATCCCTGAGGAACCATTTGAATAGCAGAGGATATGAGTACAGAATATGAAGGGACCACGTGGGTCATTAAACCCAGTCCCCTGTTGTCCCTGGAAACCATATAATAGACATTTAATCCAAAAAAGCCCAACTACCTCCGTTCTTACTCCCCTGTGTGGCCAGAGCCTGTAACGTGATATTAAAGCCGTCACTGAAAGCACATTTCTTGCTGCAAAAAGGCAGAGCTCCCAGAAAATGGATATTCTCTGGTGTCTTTGGCCATAATATATCGGTAGGAATAACACAGTTCCTAGCAATAGCATTTCACACAGAGCCAGACTTGGCATTTGCCCAAACGCTTTCTCAGCCATTTTAGAGATTTATAACTAATAACTGCATAGCTGGATAAATAATTAGACTCTGAGGTTTTGTCTTAGCCTTTTCCTTATAAATAAATCCCTTATTTGCAAGCTGTATTAAAATACCTGTCAGAAGTATAATGCACATTTCATATCAGTGACTCGCTTATTTCCTGCCCAGGTACATTGATTTTGTTTCCATCATCTGTACTGTTTTATTTCTGTAATTATCAGGCTATCTTTCATCAGAAATACATCTATTCTATGTGTATAAATGTATATCACTATCCATAGGGATATGCTGGAGATGATTCACCCGTGCAAACACACATGCACAGACTGTAAAGAGAAGCAGGTCAGCACAAGGCAGAAACCCATCATGATTGCACCTGATTGCCCTGAGTGAATGCTGAGGTATGGCAGAGCTATAGCAGACCGCGTTGTCCCACTGAAGGAGCGCTCTGAAGGAAGAGCACTGACTCCCAACAACAAACTTGAACCCTGCAGAGGAACTGTCTAGAAATACCCTCAGAAGGTCCTTCCAGGAAGGGGAAGATTAAGAAGGCAGAGAGAGCTATTGCAGCGCTGAGCTCTCACGGGACCTGATGTTAGCCGGTATGTATTCAGCATCTAAGAGCACGAGGGATAAAAACAGAAAAAGCAGCATTAACGATCTATTTGCCTCTCGGAAATCTATACTGCTTCCATTTCATTCTTGATGTGCCCAAAAGTTGCACAACTACTTAAAGTCAAGGACAGGAAAATAGATACCAGGTTAGATTTATAGAAGGACAAGCACTCTCAGCACTGGGAATAGATGAGCACATCGCCTTTTGTTGACTGGAGGCAGATTTATAGGAGGGAAGACGTGGGGGGCTACCAGGGCTCCGTTACTGCTGCCTGGTGTGGCGCACACTGTGCATCGTGTCAGCAGCGCTCCGCTGCCCCTCATCAGTACCGCAGCCATATCTGTCCCCATTTCAATTTCCCCGACTCTCAGTCCCTTGTGCAGCTTTGTCTGCTCTCCCTGTCTTCACTCTTCTCTTGAGTTAGATGAAATCTCTCTTCAAATTTAGGGAATGTGGTTTGCAACCCACAGGAATTAGCATCTCCTTGGGCAATGTCCTGGGTGGGGAGGAGCCAAGGCAAAAGCTGTCCAGGAGCAGAATGACTCCCATGTAAATAGAAACGTAACTCAGATGACCCAGAAGACCCAAAAACCTGTGTTTTCTCTGCTCTTGGTTCCCTTTCCATTTTATGCTGGCTGGGTGCCTGTTGTGAGCTAAAGCCAACGGAACTGCAGCAAGTGTGGCAGAGAAGACCTGCAACCATTACTGAATCCCCATGGCAGAGCCTGGGTATAGCTGACGTGGACCTGAGTCTGACTGACCTCATTACTGAAAACTGAGCTCACTTTTGTGTCAATCAAACTGATTTCGCGGTTGTGTTGGGACACAAGAGCAAGGAAAGATGCTGACGTTAAGCCCATCATCTCATGCCTCAGCTCTGACCCAGGGCAAGGGTGATAGATTACGTGCAAGAGGTATTTCTTAATGACATTATTTTTTTTTGTCTCCCTGAAAACATTTGGTACAACACCAGCAAGTACCAATAGTAAAGCTAGTAGATACACATTACTTTTTCTATGTTTATGCTAAGGACAGACAAATTTTGCATCACACAGTTATAAACCCAAAATCTAACAGATTGAGTCAAACAAAAACAGTCTGTAATAACTCATCACTATTTCCTCATAACTATATCTTTCTTTTCCCCATCTGGTCCAAGCCTTGCAGCAGGGGCCATAGGAATACATCTACCAACCCACAGGACACAATTCTGCTGGAATTCCACCCAAAGTGGAGGGGCTGTGGAGCCAGCTCAGCCGCATGCCTCTTCCGTCCCAGTGCCCCAGCCACACTCTGTGCTTTATCTCCAGACCTTGGGAGATCTCGTTGGTGTGGACTCACATGGGCACATTTGTGGAGGTCCAGGCCAAGCACTTCCTGTGAGTGTTTTTCTCATACCCTGTGTAGGGGTTGATCTCAGCCAAGTCCCAAGAACTCTGCAAACTTTTTTGTTTTGCTGGCTGGCAGGAGGTTCACTTGCCCCTGGCTTTTGCCAAGGGACAGCAGGGAGGAGCCGCTCCCCAACAGCCATGGCAGGGCTATCAAGTGGTGGTGGTAGGTGGTCAGCTGCTGGAAACTGGGCAGGAGTTTCAGGAAAGGCACTAGCCATGCTATTTACCAGAAAAGTCTTTGGTAACCACCAAGTGCTCTCCTGGCCCTAGGATGTTTTGGGTTTTTTCATATCATTGGCATGTTGGAGTTTTTGTTTGCTCTTACCTTGCCAAATCCCCCAGAGAACCTCTGCCCTCTGCCGCTGAACCTGTTCTCTGCTTCACGAACTGGGCAGCCATCCCCACAGCCCTGCGGCCACAGCATGGCTGCTCAACTGCTGCACAGCCCTTGGTACATAGAAGGGGATGAGGGGGATCATACCTATGTTTATCATAAATTTTCATATCATTAGGAAATTTCTGTCTAGGGTCCATGCTGGCCTGTGGAGACCTCTGCAGTAAGATGTATTAAGGGCAGCATGGTGAGAACAGCCAAGCGCTTCTCTGCTGTGAACTGAGAGGCTGGAGCACGCTTCGCACAGGGCCACTGTGTCCAGAGTTACGGAACTGCACTGCATAACCCGCACAGAAAACGTTCCCCTGATGCTAAGCTGTGTTTTTGCCAGGAGATGATGGAGTTGTTAGACAAAGGGCAGAGAGGTACAACTAAAGTGACCAAGGCAATGAAACAACTTGTGAGGAGAGGCTAAAAAGGCTGGGGAGGGGAGGAGGCTGGGGGGTTATGACTGACAGTGGCAAAATCATGAGGGCAGTGAATGAGCTGAATGCAGAAGGGTCATTCACCATATCCCACATGTTAGAACTAGGAGAGGCATGATGACACCTGCAGTAGGTTGGTTTAAGACAGGTAAAAGTGCTTCCTCACGTAATGGGTAGTGAGCCCTCCTCAGAGCCTTACCCGGGCTTTGTCTTGGAAAGAGCTAGCTGGACCACATGCAAGAATGAATGAAGGAATGAGCCAGAAACTGAGCAGTGGATCAGTCAAGGATGATCAGCATCCAATATTTCCTCTCGTATTTATCACTGTCATCATAACCATTGTGTACATATCTCTAGCCTATATTCATCAACAATTTTGAGATAAACCTTGTAGGTGCTCATCTATTTGGCTTATTACCTCAGCCTGTAATTCTTGCCAAAAAAAAAGCAAAATAAGAATTAAGTATGAAAAGCTGTGATTTACAAGAATGAGCAAGGCGGTGTTTAACCTAGCCAGCTAATTCCCTTTTAAATCTTTGCTGAAAGCCACAGGCAGGCTTCCAGCATGTGAGTCTTTCTTCAGTATTTCCTACAATTTGAACAAGAGCTCAGTTGCTGTGGGATATTGGCCCTTCTCCATCTGGTTTCCACCAGTTCTGCAAAGATCACACAAAAATTGAAATGAACTTCCTAAAATTTCAAAATAATGCAATAACCCATCAGCAAGGTCCCACTGCAGAACAGGCTTGACCTTTGGCTGCACTGTGACTGGAATAGTGTGAGGAGCAAGATCTGTCTGATCACACATGAGGAAGAAGGAGAGGTTTGGGGGACTTTGCTTTCCATTCAACACACACCCAAAGAAATCTGGGAACTGCCAGTCTCCCCAAAACTCTAGGTCAAACCCAAACTTTGGCAACCATATTGGAGAGATGTTTTTTAGCTAGAAATTTCGGTGCTTCTGGCCATGGACATTTCCAATGAAAGGGCCTGAAAACATCCAAAACTGTGTATCATGCCTTTTCAATATGCTCAGTAGCTATTTCTGCATCTTGTAAGAAATTTTGTTGGGGGTGAGCTACCAGGCAGGCTGCATGCACCTGCTCTCCAAAGCTGGAGCCTGGGAGAGCATGGAGAGGAGAAGGAAGGTGAGCACAGAGAGAGCCCAGTGGACACAACAAGGCACTGTTGTACACCTGGGGATGTTTAATGTGGGTGTTAGCATAGATCATAGATCACAGGAGGTTGCAGGTTCAATTTTACTTACTGTGGGAACCCTTCACTCTGGGAACATTTGGTACATGTAGATTTGTTTATCAGATCTGTGAAGAAAGCTGAAGGATGAACATTTATCATCTCTCAGGGCTGCTCAGTCTGTAGGATTTACTTTTAACAGTTAGTTTGTAGCTGTGACTCTCAACCAGAGAACAGGGCAGAGCTTCAGGCAGTGAACATGAACCCTGAGCTGTTCTGGGCTTGGGAGGAAGACAAGCAGGAATCTGGACAGTTACAGCCTTAGGAGAGACTTATGGAACAGCCATTTTATAGGCTGGTCCCAAACTTTGACAAATTTGTGTAGTGGCTACAGATTTCTGTTCCGCTGAAAGCCCTGATGGCACAGACAGGCGTTTCTCACAGCAGCAGGGCAGCTTTCAGCTGGGTGCCCACCTCCCTCATCCATGTTTGTGGAGGACACAGAGATGTGTCCTGGTAACTTACGCATAAAACTTTTGAATAAACTTGAAAAAAAAAGAGCAGAGAGGTTATTCCTAGTCCGGTATCAGTTTGTGTATTTGGTCTATGGTGCCGTCCCAGAAATGTTAGTTAATAAACATGGAGCTGCAGTGTGGCCATGAGCGATTAGCAGCACAAACTGCTGAAGGTGGCACTGCTGCAAAGAGAAGTATCTGTAGACCCATAGCCTGAAAAGTTAAAACTTTGACCAGTACTTCAGCAAAGGACTTAAGCTGATACACAGAGCAGCAAGTATACAATATAATAACACAGACAAATCATTTTGTGACCCCCTTCCGATTTCTAAAACGTGATCACATCACACTTGGCAATAAAAATCCCCTGTCCTTTCCCAGTAGATCTACACCTTAGATGGCATCATCCATTCAAGGATTCTTCCAGCTCCCCACGAGATTACAACCAACAGATGGCAGCAACCCTATTGCTAATGGCACTACAGCTACGATTTTTGTTCTTATCAAGGCACATCGTTTCCCTGGGATGTCTCGGACCTCAATGATGAGCCTCTGGTCAGAAGGGCACCAGAAATGTCCCTGTGACAGAGCAAGCAGCTGTGAAACACAGTCTCCACTTCATTGCATTCTTGGGAACAGGATGGCTTAAATGAGAGTACAACCGACCCTGAAAGCAGGGCTGAGTCCTGCCAGAGGCAGCAAACACTGCAGCTCCACTGGCTGCATGGCAGTGGAGGTTCAGCATCACCGGTTTTTCACACGTGAACTCTGCGTGTTTTATGCAACTCCTTTATTTACACACTGCCTCCACCCTGTTTGCGAAACCACACTTGGCACGAGGCACGTGTAGGTGGTCCTTCTGGTCAAACACCGCAGGCACCTCTCACTTCTGGCTCTTTGCCACTTGCCGTGTAAAGGCGTTTGGCTGTTCACAGCCAGCCAGAGGCTTTTCCCTCTGAGGAACCACTTGAAACTCAGTCTCCTCACAAAGAAGTTTTCTTTCTGAGCCAGCATTTACATTTTCCATCCACTCTTCAAATGTACAGCTAAGTTGGCCACGCACATCCATGGTATAAAATTAATTTTTGTGCAGACATCCAGCAGACACCCTACATATCTCATACATCCTGCTGTATGTGCAATATACAGTGCTAAATATTTTCTTGGCCTATCACACCACTCTGGAGAATGGATCCAGTGGATTTGGGAAGCAGGAGGCAGTTGGGTGCTGCAGCGAGATCCCTGCGCTGCTGAATTTGCTTCCTTCTTCCCAGTGCCACCACGATGGTCACCTGCCTCTCCTGGGCACTGGCTGCTGCTTATCAGGTGCTGCATGGCTTGTGGTCCAAGGGGAAGCACAGGGACAAATAGGGAAAATGTAGCTGGGACATGCTGGGAAGGAGAAGCCAGGAGACCTGGGAGAGCAGGGGCAGGAACAGACATCAAGTTAGGCTGGAGTTACCTCCCTGCTAATCAGTGTACTCCTGATTTGAATCCAGACCTCAAGTAAATGAGCAGCAATCTCAGGCCTGACTAACCCAACTTTACTCAAATTTTCCAAATTCCTTTCTTTCTGGAGAACTTCAGCATTAAAGATGAAATACCAAATACCTGGAAAATTTAATTAAATGACTGAAAACAAAGCAGAATGTGTGTGAGTAATTTCTTAATTACAACCACGAGATGATGGAGTTCAGGATCCTGAGAGCAAGGAGCATGAAAAAGGAGGAGAACCACAACCCTGGGCATCAGGAGAACAGACCTTAGCTTCTTCTGATTGCTGCTTGGAAGAACCATATTGGAATATGGTCCTGGAAAGAAGAGAGGTCCAGCAGAGCTGGTTGGGGCAGTGGGCACAAGCAGAAATACGAGAAATTCCATTTAAACAAAAGAAATACTTTTTTTTTTTTTCTTTTTTCCACTCTACAAGTGAACACAGGAGCAGGTTGCCTAGAGAGGTTGTGTAGTCTCCATTCCTGGAGATCTTCAAAACCCAGCTGGACATCATCCTGGACAGCCAGCTTTAGGTGGTCTTGCTCGAGCCGGGGGTTGCACTAGATAATCCCCAGGTGCCTTCCAACGTCAACCATTCTGTAATTGTTATATTCTTTAAATAACCTTGTTTTCAATGTAAGTCAAATACATATTTTTCCTGAAGTAAGAGCTGAGGCCAAGAAATGACACAGAAAGATGAATCAGTGGAATCTTATGATTTTAGAAAATGTTTTCAGTGATTTGCCTGTTCCTTAAAGTAATTGTGTGATTAAGTCTTGCTGGTGACTTTATTCCTTGGAAACTGAAAGCCAATACCCCAGACACGAGACTAATAACCTTCCTCCTCCATCACCATTTGAGTTAAACAAAATATATTAGGCATCTTAATTAGGTGTATGCAGTCATCTTGGAAGGCACGTAGAAAATGACCTAATCCACAATTAGCTCACTGGGTCTGGTTTCTGTGGGGATTTTCTTACACTCCTGATTATGCTGCACACATTAGTGTACCTCTGCAAACCCCCTCCGAGGCTGACGAGAATACACAAGCACACACATGACTGCTGTCCTTGTCCCACCAGCCTGCGGGGCCCTCTTGACTCCGCGGCACATTAATGCATTGAATTGCTGCTCTCCGTCTCATTTATGCAATCCCCAGGGGAGCGTTAGTGGTGCTTGCTGCAGGAGAAGGTACGTAAAGGAAAGCTTACCCTATCGGTCCTCACTCAGGGCTCAGGTACGGCTGTGATCCCTGCGCTGGGAGGAGGACAACGCTCAGCACCCGCGGCGCAGCCTCTCTACACAGGGAAGGAGGGAGGTGCATGGCTGTGATCTCACGGAAAGGAGGTGAGAGCAGGGGTCGCAGCCACGCTTCTTAAGGAGAAATGGGTACACGTGTACGGTCCAAGAAGACGTTTCATTTGGTTTTGCTCTTTTGAGCAAAAATAAAACAAAAATAAATAAAAATAAACATTCCAGGTCCTACAGGTTCACTGAAAACCAGCCCAGCTGTAATAACAACAGATCGTACACAGTGCATAGCTCATTTTTTTCTTCTGTAGGTTAACCAGAGAAGGTCGCAGCAATCATGTTTAATAAAAGAAGATTTCCCTTATTTTCTGGCACTGGCTCTGAGCAATTGGCCTGAAAGAGCTGCTTTCAGAATCGCTCCCCAGTTATTCTGCCTCCTTTCTGCTTAACATTCCTCAGGGCACTTGCAGCCAAGTGGATTGTTTCCCTTTTTTTTTTTTAAAAAAAAGAAACAATTATATTAATTTAGCTCAGATTTCAGCCAACACACATTGTAAGTCTCTGCAGATTGTATATTAGCATGGGAATTTTGAATACACAGTAATTGAAATATATTACATTCAAATAAAGTCTCAAGAGGGCAGCTTCAAATGCTGGTTTAATTCTACTGCTTTTTTTTTAAGTCTGTGCATGGTATGAAAATAAATCACTGAGAGAGACTCTCCCTACACTGATGAACTAGTTCACTGTTTTCTCCTAATGGTGCCTTATATTTTCCCTTTGACGGCTACCCCTGAGCATTTGGTTTGATTATCAGCAGATCTTTAAGACTGTAGTCCGGGCTGTAAGCAGTCTGTGTGGTGAAGACAGTCAGTATTTCATGCCTCACCCATCACCTAGCACACAGGCACTTCTCGGTACCTGTTGAGCTACATTACCTGTGGCTACACCTATCCTACCCAAGAAGAACGATGCTGACCATGCACTCAGCCTAGCCACAGGTTCTCCTGCAGCTCTGCTTGCAGGATGCCCCTCCCAGCTCCTTCTCCAGGTGGCAGCAGGCTCTGCAGACACCCCTACTTCTTGTCTGGACACCCTGCCCTTGGGGTCTTCTTTACCAGGACTGCTGCTCTGCCAGAGCTAGCAAGTGCCACCAGGCCTGCAGAGCCTTGCTAATGCCCGCAGAGGGTGATTCATGCAGGCACAGCTCTCACTGCCGCCTACCCAAGGAACGGAGAGCCACGGTAATGGAAAGCGAGCCTGCAGCTTGTCCTAAAGCAGTGTTCACGAAAGTGAGTGGTTGTGCCTGTGACACAACACCGCCACAGGCTCCTTGGGAGACTGGCCACCCAGGAACCCCTGCTGTAAGTGACACTACCTTGGTGACAATCTGATCATCACTGGGCTGGGATGCTGGACACAGAGATGGCCTCTGGAAAAGGAAGGGGAGCGGGTAGGTGTTTCCCAAGCCAGTGCTGTCCTGCTCAAAAGTGTGCTGCTGCACAACACCTGGGACAGGCTCCCCAGCAGCTGAAGGGCAGAAACCCATACCTTAACCTTCCCATTATCCCAGACCCATCTCAGGTCCTGCAAACAGCCAGAGATCTCCTGTCAGTGCCCTGGCTGCTCTGGTACTTCTCCAGTCTAAAGCAACCCGTGGACTGGTTGGGGGCGGGGGGGAGGAGCTTCTGCTTCCCCTCTTTACTAGTTTTGACAGGGATAGAGTTAATTTTCTTCCTAACAACTTGTATAGTGCTGTGTTTTGGATTTAGGATGAGAATAATGTTGATAACACACACTTATGTTTTCATCAGTTGTTGCCAGGTAGTCAAGGACTTTTCAGCTTCTCATACCGCCCTGCCAACAATAAGGCAGGGACCTCACTGCTCCTGACCCCAGGCCAGTTCTCCTGCCTGCATTCTGATCACTCACCCCTGCTTGTACACCAGGATCCTGCTCCAGCTCCTGTGGTTCACATGCTCTAGGTTGCAAATGAATGTCATCCACATCAGGAATCCTAATAGAAGTTAGCCGCAGAAGAGGTTGAGGGATACTTCAAAATCTTCAGGCCTTAAGGATCTCTACAGAAATTAAACTGTTCAGGAATGAATGAGATGCTCATATATGTTGTTCTGAAGCCCACCATCAGGTTCAGCAGCCAAGACTGAAAGCCTAAGGCTGTGCCATTGTAGTGGTAAGCCCCAATACTTGGTGGGAAATTGAGAAACGGAATGGCTATAGCACAAGGAAAGTACCCTATGAGCAGGAGGGCAGGGTAAGGAAAAGCCAGCAAGAGAAACACTCCCCTTATTAAAGTCAGTGAGAAATGGCTTCCAGACACCATGAGGATGTTTCCAAGAAGGAAGTATGGTTTACCAGGAAAGGTCGGGAAGGCCAGCCTGGATTTCCCAGAGAAGGGTGGTTATGGTTACTTAGAGTGCTGGTGAAGAAAGCTTGCCATTATGAAAACAGAGGTACCAAACTCATCTCTGCAGAAAGCATGGAGGAAGCTGGGGGACTGCCATCATCAGGCAGACACAACAGCATTGACAGCTGTGGTGTGGCGGTGCTGGCAGTCCTGATAGCACGTGCAGAATACAAAACGCATGGGATCCAGACTGCAGAGGTCTGGCAGAGCCCATGTGTCTGAAGGCCGTGGAGAGGACACACCGCAGCCTCAGAACAGACCCTCGCTTTGTAGGGTCATTTCTGACTGACCTGAAATGGGGATCCATGCAAACAAGTCCATGGATGTCGTTGTGGTGCCTTCCATCTCAACTGGAAGAGCAGCAGCTTGACGACAAAGTCATTTTAGGTACCTATCCCTCTGAAATCCCAGCACCTTCTGCAAGTTGCTAAGCAAAGTGAGAGAACCCAAACCGCTTAGGGTTTCTGAGAAAAAACTTAAATATTCACACAGGCAACTACAGCAGTGTTTAGAAGGGCATAGGTTATTACAGCTACTTCATTTTGATGCTACAAAGCACTGTTATTCTACTCCAAGCCACAACAGGACAGCTGAAATCACTGTCTCCTACTACTCTAAGCTGTTAGTCTGGAACAAAAATGCTAACAATGCTGAAGTATGTATGTTCTAGGGTCTGTTAGTCAACAGATTTTTTTCTACCAGACAGAGGTTTTGGAAAGTAAGAGGGACCTTTCAGGGTAACTGGGCAGAGAGAATAACTTTGAATGGATTAATCTGAATTTTTTAGGATGTATGAACACAAGTAGGTTTATGGAATAAAAGTTTTGATAAAATGAGGAGAGTTACTTAATGCTTTTAAGAATTAAAAGCTTGACTGCGAAAAAGGCTGAGAGTATCTTTACTGTAGAGATATAAAATCTATATACATTAACTATACTAAGTTAATATTCTAACCAAAAAGGGAAGGTCTCCATGGTCAACTGGATGAAAAATTATTGTTTAAAAAAAATACCAGACACAAGAAAAGTTACTACTGAGAGCAAAAGGAAGGCATGAACAGCAAAGCAGGTCATTTTTTGTTGGTTAAGAAGTACTGTGAAGGAGTAAGTATCGCCAAATATCAAGCTGAGTTAGAAACCAAACAACAAAATACAAAAAATTCAGCAAAAGGCTCTTGGAGCACAGGGGGCTGCTTGCAATCAGTGCAGGGTAAAGCTTAGATATTACCCAATTATAGCGCCCAAAACTAACAGCTTTTTATAGGCCTGTGCTGAGAAATTATCTGCAATACAGCACACAATTCACGTAGATGAGGGAACATCTGAAGCGGAACAACTACTGTGTGTAAATAGGAAAGAGAGAGAAGAGCTCTTCTAAATGATAAATTGGGTGTGGATGAGTCCTGGCTGGAAACCAGAGGACAGCTTCCAGCTCACAGAGGAGAGGGGTTCTGTAAGAATTTTTCAGAAAAGGTAGTAAAAGCAAATAGGTTAAGTCATTTTGAGCCTGGCTTCTACAAATCTTTTCAAAGTACTCCTGAAGGTGACATCGCTATAGACAGCATATTTCTGGTGCCTGGAAGTGCAGAGCACTGGCTGCAACAGACCACGTGTTATCATCAATACAAATAGACTTATACAAACAAATTGTAGGAAGGTTCAGCTCCAGTAAAAGCAACGTTATAGTCTCTCTTAAACTTTTCACTACATGTCAAATAGAACTATCACACTGGTACTTTTTTACATAAGTATTTCAACCCAGAGGGTAGAACAACATCTTAGACTCATGAAATTTAAGTGGTATCACTCACCATGCCCAGCACAACCTGATTACTGACTATTATGAAGATGTTCTCTTGAAACTACTGAAAGCATTGCTTTGGTTTGATGAATTTCGCTGTGCAAATCTGAACTGCAGTGATTTTTTAGTTCATATTTTTTCCAAGGTCATAGAAACATAGAAGCATAGAAAAGACCTCAAAGGCCATCTAGTTCCGAAACCCTTGCCATGGACAGGGACACCCTCGACTAGACCAGGTTGCCCAAAACCCCATCCAACCTGGCCTGGAACACTTCCAGGGATGGGGCATCCACAACCTCTCTGGGCAACCTGTTCCAGTGCCTCACCGCCCTCACAGGGAAGAATTTCTTCTTAACATCTAATCTAAATCTCTCCTCTTTCAGTTTAAACCCATTCCCCCCTTGTCCCATCACCACATGCCCTTGTAAACAGCCCTTCTCCAGCTTTCTTGTTGCTTCCCTTCAGGTACTGGAAGGCTGCTATAAGGTCACCTCCAGGCTGAACAACCCCAACTCTCTCAGCCTGTTTTCAGAGAAGTTAGGAGAGGTGCTCTACATATGCTGAGTACAAATGTTGCTAAGTTTTCATCCCAGTTTTCCTGCGTTGTCTTCAATAGAGTATTTGCAACATAGTGAAGTTGAAATAATTTAGTTTCTCCAAATAGTTATTTTGTTCACTGATAATGGAAGTATCTTGGACCTTTCATTTGCATTACTTACTGTCAGGACAACTGAGGAAGGAAGAAGGAAAATACACAAGCAGTGCCCTATCTCAGTGCCCAGGCTGTGTTCTGGATATTCCTAGGGTAAAGGCATTGCAGAAAAGCCTGTCCGACCGGAACGGTGCCCTACACTTTCCTGGTCTCCCTGAGGCTGCCTAGCTCCATGGACCATGGACTTGCCCAGGCTTCTCCTCGGCCTGGGACAGTAGCTCTCGCTGCCATCCTTGCCAAATGCGGCTCCACACTGATTAATACCACATGGCCCAGCAGGACAAATCTGATCCTGATTAAGAGTAAATACCCAATTTCCCTTCTGCTGAATTAGCCTGAGCACATCAGGATGTTTATTCTGACTTTATGCTTCATCCTATCTTCTGATGTGCTGTGGAAGGACAAGCGAGACCTTTTCTGGCAAGCCATTACAATGGGTGACAGCAAACCCCACCAGGTGTGACATGTGTATGTTCACAAGGGTGGGTGGGCACTGCTTCTATACCTTGTGTCATAGGGCCGTGAGAGTTCTGATTCATTACTAGGCCATCTAAAACAAGATTTACATCTCTCAGAGCTGCACCGCTGCTCTAATGAATGCCACGTTTCCTCTCCGTCCCCACCAACACGCAATGGTGTTTGATGGGAAGGATGTTGTTCCCTCTCAGGAGTCTGACTAAAGAATAACGGTTCTGCCCAGGGAGGCACGGCAGGCTCCTTTCTGCCCTGAACGGTGCAGCGATTACCCTGCACTCGCCTCGCTGCCCTGGGGTGTTACTGGCAGTAAGAGAGCCGAGCCCCAGGTTGCATCGCAGCAATACTGGTAGGGGAAATAATGAAACAAAACCCCACCTGTTTTGCTGTTCATGTCTTTCTTTCACTCTCAGTAGTCTCTTTTCTTGTTCCTGATTTTTTTTAAACAATAATTTTTTATCCAGCTCTACCTTGGCCGCAGAGCAGAAAGTCAGGTGGGTGCCAGAGCAGAAAGGCAGGTCTGGGAGAAAGCCTATCACACATTTTCAGACTAATTCGTTGTGGCCTCCTTGGTTGTCATTGCAATGCCTTCCACATTCACTTAAAAATACACTTACGAGGGCTGAGCCATGACTAACGTGGAGTGGGGCAGTCTGATGTGCCGTAGGAGGTGTGACAGTCACAGCATGCCCAGGGTTTCTTCTTCCCCAGAGGTGCTCCTGAAGTCGCAGTTTTGCTGCTGTCCCTCAGAACAGGACTCTGGAGGTGCCAGAGGTTCCAGGCTGAGCACACTCCAGTGTCCTTGTGCCTGGTGCCTCCAGCCGCTGCGTGGACAGCCGGGAGCTTGCTGACAAACCACCTTGTCCTGCACTTGGTTCTGTTTCATGCACAATTTGGTTGTCTTCAGTTAAAAATGGTGCTTATGTAATTAATACTAAACCCCAAGATTTTAAAGCAGTTTTAGATTCATTGTGTCCTTACAACTTAGGTACTTTAGCTCTTAGAAGCAGCACTTCACTGTATAATACCATAACATAATAGTGAAGTCCTCCAGCCTTCAGTCTCATGTATGACACCTCCTTAAAATCCAACTACCTTTAAAAATAAAACCTTCAGTCGTTTTACATTAGAAAGAAAAAAGCTTAAGAAAAAAGTGGAAGCATATTTTTGCTGCATGAACAGTCTGTGGACGTTGGTTGGCGCTCAAAAACCTCTTTCTGAAATGTTTAATGTGAATTCTTGGTGATATTGTTTTGCTTCTATCACATATGCTCCATCCATAAGATTTGACTCACTCTTGAAGAAAACAGGAGGGTCTCCATGGTGACAAACTCCCGTGGTCTGAAAAAAAGTGACAACATTTTCTCCATATCCTAACATTTTTATTTTTGTGGGGTTTTTTTTTCCCCAAAGCTGAGTTTACAATGATAAATACATAAGACCATGTTTTTCAATATTCAGTATAAATAAAATCTTTCTGAATATGTAAAGAAACTGTTCTTTCTTACATACACCTGCAAAAAGTTATCAGCATGCTCCTATGCAGTGAAAACTCTCCCGGAGGGTTATGTTAACACACACTGCTGCAGACTCACCCACGCGAGAGCTACCAGAGCTGGAGAATGTTATTTCCTTAGCCTTCCCTTATGAAAAATTAACACGGAAACGTCTCTTTCATAGATCCAAGATGGAGATTGTAGCGTTTTATATGTTTATATACCCTAGTAAGTGATCTCTGTAAGGCTGCTCTGGGCAAGTCGAGTATTGGGAAGCCCCTTGAGGGCTGTGCCCCCCGCTATGATGCCAGCAACACTCAGGGGTCCCTCTCGCACTGAGGACCCCCTGTGCAAACGTCTGTACACGCCACTGGAGGAAATGGAGCTCTCTCCTAACGGCCTCACATTCCTAGTAATGAAATTTGAGCCATTTTCCACAAATCACTGGAAATTGTGAAAGACAATATCCACCCAAGTTAGGGGGAAAACACGCAGCCTCTTGTGCTTTGCACCAGCTTGGAACAAGCTGGTCTCAAAAATACCATGGGATGCAACTGTGATTTTTGCACAGACTCAACTCGCATTATATAAGCAAAGTAATTCTAGCAGTTGCCTTGTTGTTGGTACATCATACAATCTGTGTGAGTAAAACTATCTGGGTTTTTAACTGGAGGATTACATGGTGCAAAATGGCTGGCAAAGAAAGTACAACTGGTTTTTGCTTTTCCAGTGCTCTGTACTTACACTGATCCTGTTAAAAACACTCCGAGACTTTCAAAGCCCCCATAGGACAAGAACCAGCTGAGCTTATATGTTTTCTTATTGCTTCCAACATGTTAAACGGAAAATTTGGTTTTATTACTGCTTCTTGTAAATATTCCAGATCATGCTTTTCTTAGTAAGGTGCTTTTCATGTGAAGTTTTCCTCAGTATCTGCAATCATGATAGGGCTGCACAACCAGTTCCCTAAGAAAATGGCCTTGGCTTTCCTGAATCTTTCACAGGTTTTGTACCAGGATATTTATATTTATTCAGTAGAGTAGCTCCTGATTTATACTGGTTTGCTACTGAAAGGAAAAAAAAAAAAAAGAAGGGCCAGTGAATTATAGGACTTCTTAAAAAAATCTTGATTTCTGGAAAAAAATCTGGAACAAATGAACAATTTGTAAGCGTGAAAATGAGTAACAGATAAAATGCATTTGTCAAGGACTATCTGTCAAATTAACCCACATCTCTTCTGGGTGATAGGTCTTATGAGTAAGGGAAAAGAAACAGAAGTTATGCATCAAGAATTCAGCAAGCTTTCCTCTGTCTTATGTGATGTTTCCATTGGCAGAAGAAGGAAGCACAGACTGAATAAAACTATGACTAGAAGGTGCAAAAATAATCAGATCATGTACCAGACACCAATTATCAAAGATTAAGTCATCAAATGAGAAAATAACTTGACTGGAGTACAGCTCCAAGGGTTCATAGGGTGTGTGAGATGTGTGGGGTTGGCAGAGGTTACACAACACTCAAATCCTTTTGCAGGAGCAGCAAGACACTAACTGGGGTGCTATGTTGAAGCAACATCAGGTGGAGCCTAGCAGGTACCTCCATTTGATCATATTTTTGATACTGTCTCTCACAGTATCCTTCTGGACAAAATGTCCTGCACAGAGTTTGTCAAAAACATAATGCGATGGATGAGCAATTGGCTGACAGCTCGGGCCCAAAGAGTTATGGTAAACAGGGTTACATCAGGGTGGTAGCCAGTGACTAGTGGGGTTCCTCAGGGCTCCGTTTCAGAGCCAGTTCTTTTTAATGTTTTCATAAGCAACCTGGAAGTAGGACAAGAGCATGTTCTGAGCAAGTTTGCAGAT
>VWZZ01002693.1:0-32145 GCA_013399095.1 Psophia crepitans
ATTCTATTCTATTCTAACTATGGCTAAACTGAAGTTTTGATGTGCATTCATTATATACAAATTCATTAGTTTTGATCCAAAGTCAGTAAAAATGATATAAAGATGGTTGTGATATGAAGAAAATTATATTGGTCTTTAATTGCCTTGTGTTGAATTTTGCAGTTTATTTTTATTTTAACACTCAAGATGGACATTATTTAACCAAATAAAATGAAGATTGTCTTAATATATGTTTCTTGACATACTTGGCAATAAAGCCTTGGTTTCAAGGCCGGAAAATTCCATGCACATCAAAATTGAATTTAGAATTCTATCGTATTTCAAGAACTCACACCAAATAGTACACTTACTTCAGCTGGCCCTAGCAAGATACAAAAATGTGGCTAAATATGGAAGTGCTATGAAGTCTGTAGATTTTGCTCTCTGAAGTATGAAATATCTTTCCCTAATGAAAGGATAACCATGCCTTTGAATTTTAGAATTACATATCTGCTGACTGAGCAGGAGCCTTAAAATGAGGCTTTCCTTTGAAAGGACAATGACTTAAGGTGTGATGGATGATTTCTTTCTATATGATATTACAGAATTTCACTCACATAAATACAGAAGACAACAAAAGATTAAAATGACAAATGAGTATTGAAGAAACAACTTTTCTTCATATAATACACAGTAACTGGTATTCAACAGTTGAGAAATATGAGATTAAGATATAACAGCTTTTTTAAAACTGTGTGTTTTGTTCAGAAATTCATTAGTGAAGGACAGCTCATCCCTTCTCTAATGCAAAGCACGAACTGTGTTTTGAGGTCTAGTTATTATCTTTATTATATAATTTATGTATTATTTACAAAATTTATTATAACCCTTTTGAGATATGGCCCCTGTGCAAATCAGCAAGGTATGTAAGAATAAGCCTCTGTTTCTCTGCGGGACTTTTTATAGATTGATTTGTGGTTTTGCAGGATGTAATTCATGCATGTTATGTTGAAAGTCCTACTTGAAGTTGTTGACAGCTTGAACTTCTGGCTGGGTCAGTCAACAGCAGCAGCTGTGTACATAGCTGAGTTGTATATACTGGGGAAAGTAATTTATTTTTAGCAGATACCTGTCTTTATGCAGAAGTCTCAAAACAGAATCCTAATAAAAATTTGTTCTTTATTTCCCATTTCTAGGAGCTATTTACTGTATATTACAGGTGTGGGCAATTTTCTCCCTCTCTTCAACACTTGCCCCATCTAAACCTGAAACTGTCGCTGCACAATTCCTAAAATCCTGTAATGTCATTCAGTAAGCAAAGTCTCAATTCTGTGATTACCTTGCTAGCAACATTTAAATAATCTAATAAAAATGTTTTTAGTAAGCTTTTCTGATCTTTCTACTTCTTCTAAATCTTATTATCATCTCTAATTTTTCCAATAAGAAATGGGTCTTAAAATTTTTCTAGGATCATAGAACAAATAAATTATCCAATTTAATGAAACATTAAACATACAGCTTAAATGTGGTTCAGTAACATCATTAGCTGGTTTGCATGAGAGAGATGATACTGATTTAACTTGGACTCTGAGAGGTCCTTCTAGGAACTACCTTGTCTTTTTCAGTACAACTCTACCAAGAGAGTTGTATTCTGGGGAGGCCTAATTGCAGACTTCCAGTACCTAAAGGGGCCTACAGGAAAGACAGAGACTGTTTATCAGGGAGTGTAGTGATAGGACAAGGGGTGATGGGTTTAAACTAAAAGAAGGGAGATTTGGATTGGAAAGAAATTCTTTACTGTGAGGGTACAGATTGCACAGAGAAGTTGTGGAGGCCCCATCACTGGAAATGTTCAAGGCCAGGTTGGATGGGGCTTTGGGTAACCTGCACTAGTGTAGGGTGTCCCTGCTCATGGCAGGGGGTTTGGAACTAGATGATCTTTGAGGTCCCTTCCAACTCAAACCATTCTGTGATTCTATGAAAAGAATTGTGGGTGTATGTTTTGATTGTTTTCCCATACTCTTTCCAGTTATTCAGATGATGATTAGGGCATAATCTACCTATGTTTCTTGAATAAAGCCAATGATGACTGAGCAAGAAAATCAGATATTTTGGAATACTGCATCGTATACTGCATAAAACTATTATTAAAACTAAAAGAAGGTTGCAGGTGGACTAAAAGAAAAATGTATGACTTTTTTGGTAGATCTTTACTAGTTGTTGTCTACAGTAACACCTATGCAACATATGTACTTGAGTCCCTATAGAGACAGTTACTTCTTTCAAGCACACTGAGGCATTTATGTTCAATACAGGTGAACATACTTGTAGGTCTTCCAGTTAAATGACTCTTCTTAACTTCAGTATCTCAGGCTTAGGATCTTTTTTTTGCTTCTTGCAAGTGATAAATTTTTCAGATTTGTCAGAAAATATAGTTTAGGTTCTGAAATTTTCAGAACAACTATTTAGCCTCCAAATAAAAGAAGCATTTCTGTAACGCACAACAAAGAAAATTACTGGAAAAATAATATTGGTTAAACTTTTAGGAAAATTTCCCTTTTTCTCAATGTTCTTATCTCCAACAGAGTGTAGGAGAAAAACTCATTTGCAAAATTATTAGCACAGTAATACAAATACTTTTCCAGGAAATAAGGTTATTAGAAGTTCAGTAGTTGATGGCCTGATCTGAAGCCTGTTGAAATGCTTCCCTTTTGAGAATACGGATCAGCTCTTAATATATTATATGGAAGTCAATTCCCAAAATTCCCATTTCCTTCTACTTTGAACAAGCTTAAAGCCTTCTGCTTTATTCTCTGACAAAACAAAACGTCTTTGTTGAGCTTAAGCCACTGAGTTAGACTAGTGAAATGGGAATTTAGGTAAATGTTGTACATAAACTTCTTTATCAATTTGATAAATCTTCAGGTATTGATAATTCGTGGATTTGCCCTCCAAACTGCATACATTATGCTACTATATTAAAGGAACTAAAACTAATTAGAATATTTTATATGTAAGATATGCTGTCCTGAACACAGGAGTCTTTCACTCTTAAATATTTATGACTCTGAACATAAAAAAAAAAGTGAAGTTCCAGGGTTCCAGAACTACAATTCCAATTCTCGTACCAATCAACTAGATTGTTGATGCATTCTCATCCTTCCCTTCCCCAGGCTGCGGTAGCTTGAAAGTGTCCAAATCCAAGTGTCACTTTTCTCCCTGTCATGAGCAGAATAGAGCACATTCATAAGGTGCTAAAGCTGCCATGTTACTAACAAGGCTCACTAATGGACTCAAGATGAGCCTTATGCACAGATTTATTAAATTCTTGCTGCAATTATGTCATCACAAGAGTATTTGAGGTAAATAACAAGAGTGTTTATCTACATCACTAGATAGTGGCGTGGAATGTGAATATGGAGACTTCTCCTATATACATAACAGGTTGTTTTAAGATCAGTGCGAATCACATGAAGTTCAACAAGGCCAAGTGCAAGGTCCTACATGTGGGTCGACGCAATCCCAAGCACAAGTACAGGCTGAGCGGGTAATGGATCAAGAGCAGCCCTGAGGAGAAGGACTTGGGGGTGCTGGTTGATGAAAAACTCAACGTGAGCCAGCAGTGTGCACTAGCAGTCCAGAAAGTCAACCGTGTCCTGGGCTGCATCAAAAATAGTGTGGCCAGCAGGTCAAGGGAGGTGAATCTCCCCCTCTGCTCTTGTGAGACTCCACCTGGAGTACTGTGTCCAGCTATGGAATCCTTAGTACAGGAAGGACATGGAGCTGCTGGAGCAAGTCCAGAGGAGGCCACAAAGTTGATCAGAGGGCTGGAGCACCTCTCCTGCAAGGAGGTTGAGGGAGCTGGGCTTGTTCAGCCTGGAGAAGAGAAGGCTCTGGGGAGGCCTAATCACGGCCTTCCAATACCTAAAGGACACCTACAGGAAAGCTGGCAAGGGGCTGTTTCTTTGGGAGTGCAGTGACAGGACAAGGGAGAATGGGTTAAAACTAAAAGAGGGGGGATTTAGATTGGACATTAGGAAGAAATTCCTGTGCAGGTGATGAGGCACTGGCACAGGCTGCCCAGAGAAGCTGCGGCTGCCCCATCCCTGGCAGTGTTTAAGGCCAGGTTGGATGGGGCTTTGGGCATTCTGGTCTAGTGTAGGGTCTCCCTGCCCATGGCAGGGTGGTTGGAACTAGATGATGCTTGTGGTCCCTTCCAACACTAGCCATTCGATGATTTTTACAAAGATCTCTTATTTGAAACATTCTCATTACTACCATTTTTACAGCAGATATCTTTTTCTTGATCATAAGAAAATTTGGCAGCAGAGATTCACCTATGACAGCAAAATTTAAGCAGATTTAATTTTATAAGCTGTAATAGAATCACAACTTCCCAGCAATATCTTTTTTTGTTGGAATTACTTAATTTAGACAGTACTCAAAACCTGCAGACATTTCCTTAGATCTATATAGTCATCCTTTTCTCAGGTGATGGCCAGAAATTTATTTGAAAGCAGAAATTCCATTTGTTGTTGCCAGAACTATCTATGCTTGAGAAAGATGAGTAGAAAAAAATAGGCTTTTTGAATGAATATGTAGGGCAAGAATGTAACTTTGAATAGTTAACACTTTCTTCTGGCGTTTCAGAGAGCATTGGAAATTGCTTCTCTCCCTTTCTCCAAGCAAGAATAAGAAAACCCTTGAAAGGGAAAGCAATGCATTATAACTCAGATATCTGAAGGGTATGCATTTTAGAATCTGCTTTTATAAAACTAAAATATCTTTTACAAAAGATTTTAAAAAAATATTTAAAAATCCAACTTACTGAATTCCAAACAGTTTTCTGCTGCCTTTTGCTCTTAACTTCAACTTCAACTCCCTCCCAATAGCAAATTTTATTTCTTTAGTCAAGACCTGATGGGCAGGTGACTGAAAATTAGTAAGCTAGCTAATCACAATTCATTGCTAAGTGCTTATGTTACCTATTTTGCAAGTAGTCCTTCTGGGTAACTCACTTGACTCTTTTTTTTTTTTTTTTTTTACACCATTTTAGTATGAAGTGTCAACTCTCACCACATACAGGCTGATGATATTCTAGCTGCATTTGTCCTAGCTTTAGATCTCAAGCTCTCAAACAAGTTTTCAGTGGCTGGAAACAGAAAGTCCCAATGTAATTGGCCACAGCTGAGTCATGCAACGCAAGGTGGAGGGTACTGTAAATGAAGAAAATAAAGTCCCTTCTGTTGCGTTGAATCTGTCTGGTAGGAGCACATGCCCTTACTTGTTTCCTATTTTACAGTATCATTTTCTGATCTGAAGGAGAATTTGAAGTGGGAAGAGGTGAATGATGGCTATCTAGCCCTTGCAGCAGGGAGGGAAATGTGCATAAGCCATTCTCCGTTCACATGTCCCATCAGTCAGTCAGAGCCTCATAAGGAAGATGCACTAACGTGTATTTTGTTTTCTCAACAAAAAACCCAGCAAGTCCAATAGTAGCAAACTATCAATCTAATTAGTTTGTAAATTGAATCTGAATTAAGAAATCGAGAATCAAATTGCTCTCTGATATGTGTGTTATGATAGTCTCACTTTCCCTACCCCACCCCAGGTCCTCCTTTGGTGTAACATGATCACAAGAAAGAGATAATGAAGTGAATGTAATCAAATAATTGTGAAACATTTTAGTTTGTAAGTAGTGAAGCTAAATGAAGACTTTATTTTGTACGATGCAGGCTATATATTCAAAATTTGAAAGCATTCTGGTTTTGAATTTGAGAGACTTCAATGGAAGATAGCGTCCAGGTTGCAAGACACTCTATACTTCCTAGTTACTTCAAATGATGTTTCCAAATGCCCATTGCTTCTTAATATCTCAAAGCTGGTGTGATTCTAGACAAAAAGAAAAGATCTGTAATAACTAGACACATTGTCCAGCAGTGCTGAAGACCAAGAGATCGGTGTACTAAGGGAAGATCTATTTAGGTGCTTTTATGATATAGTCAGATGTTTAACAGAATTATTTAAAGGCAATTTAGACAGCAGTATCTACTTCCCACTGAATTTCACTTAGTCACTTCTGTAAAATCCATATGTATATTCTACATCTTAGGCACTTTAAATATCTGTCCCAAAGGCAGCTGAATAGCTGAAATATGTTAAAACTATGGGCAGACTTCTGTCTTCCACTACTAGAGGAGAATCACATTTTTAAGGCTAGTCCTCAAATTCATGAATTTCAACCTTGGAGACTGTTATTCAATGGGGATACTAAAATTATTTGTGACATTCAGTCAGGGCAACCTGTTAGAAACATCTGTGTTACTTTTCACTAGCATAATCAATTTTTAAGAAATGTATCCAGAACCGCAGTACTTCGATCAGCTTTCCTTTTTCTTCTTTTTTTCCCCGTCATTCAGAGATTAAACTATTAAGCATTCCTGGCTGAATACCAGTTCTAATATTTTCTAAAATTAACAAATCATAAATCAAAGTACGTATAGCTGTTTCCTTGTAGGAACAGAATTTAGTTAATTTTTGAAGTAAAAAAACTCCTACAGCATAGGAGACATAAATTTTAGCGCTTGGTGTTGTTTTTTGTTTTATTTTTAAATACATTTACTAAGCTTTTGTACTTTTTTAAGGTTACTCGATAGTGTGGACTAGTGATGAGTAAAGCCCCCGCTGCCAATATTTCAATTCTAAACCAAGTCTTTTGTTGGATTTATTTAATAGATGACTCATATAACCAACACAATGGAAACATATCTTCATATACAACTGTCTGTTATGATGCCATGCCAGAATACAGAAGGGGAGAATGGACAGTGTTTTTCTTTGCTAGTCTCAATTGATACTACCTTCTTTTTTTCTTGATACTATTCAACTGAATGCATGGAAAAGGGTTCCAAATGCATCATATAATACCTTAAATCTGTGAACAAAATACACATGGCTTCATAATCATTATAAATCTTCGCTCTCAAAAAGGTAGATATGACTGAAGGATAGGATTAGTGAGAGTGCTAGCATGGTCTCAGGCCATTACTATTTATTCTTCTTCTAAACACCTATTCTTATAACGAATCAGTTCATATAAACCCCAGAAGCTTAGAGCCTACAAAAACACAGTCATATTTTAATGATAAGTTTTCAAACTAGAGAGGTTTTTTTTTATCACTAAGGATGCCTGAAGATACAATTCCATATAAAACACAGAGCATTGCTGCAACATTATCCATGGCTTGTTGGTACTTGCATTTTAGTAAAGAAATGCTGTTTGCAAGCTTATTAATGAAAAGGTAGCACATAAATTTGCAAGTGAGTATGCCTTTTTGGGATAATCTATTGAAGAAGTGAAAGAAATATCAGGCAACTTAAGTGAGGTAGCTAAATTAACTGAAGGGTATAAAAGCTGCACACATAAACCAGCAGCACTTACTATTTCATAGGTGAGCTGGTAGCGTTTTTTTCCTTACAACTATACAAAACAATTAAAAGGTGATTAAATAGTTGTGACCTGCAAAAAATGTTATTAGAAGGAAGTAACAATATATTGATCACTCACACAACAACAGAGTTGTAAATGATTAACCAATTGCAAACAGAAGTGTGGAGGAGAGTCTAATGAGAGTAGTAGTTTATGGATGGTACACAGAGATAGCATGTGACCTTATTAACTCTGTAAGCTGCTATTGGATGCTTATGCCCAAAAGAGGTTCTCTATTTGGTTTGTTTCTTCCTCTGCTATGTTTTTCTAACAGGAATTGAAAGACCATTTAGTGGTTTACAAAGTGATTTTGTGGCACTATGACACATTCTGGAGATTATTATTAATGAGATTACATTCGAATCCATAGTAACTTTTTATCTAACCCAGATCTTACAGCTTTGCTGCTCTTGTGTTAGCTAATTATTGGAAGACTCTGGATAAAAATGAAATAACTGTAACTTATTGAGACTAAAATAGGCCTTTCTTTCCCTTATGTGCCCTTATAAAGATGCATTTAAATGAAAAACTAAATAACAAATGGTTAAGAAAAAAATTAAATAGAATACAGCAAGTTCCACCATCTTTGTTGGAACAGACTGCTACACATTTCGGGTTTAATGTCTTCATAGACTCAAATGTTCTGGTTCCTTTGATACCCAAGGGTTCTTTCCATGCAAGATGGCAATGCAATGGTTTTCAGAGCAAAAGACTTGTCCTATCTGTTCCAATCTACAGCCCATCTATATACTACCCTAAGTCTACAAGAAGGAGGTGCTGGCCTCTCACGCTCAGTGGTGACTTGATCAGACACAAGGAACTCTAGACTGGTCTATCAGAGCACAATATTGATCACAGCAACTGTCTATCTGCTAATCTTACTGATTAATGACTTGTAAGGACTGTCTGAAACTGGTTTATTTTGGTAGTCTACCAAGAGTGATAAATAAAACTCAGCTGAAAGAAACTGATTGCAATAATGGTATTTCTAGGACAGTTATATTCCGTACACGTAGTACAAAGCACGGTATTTCTAATGTATTTATTTTACAGACTTGAAAAAGAATGTGACTTATCCTGCATCAGAATGTATATATAAGACTTGACATTTTCATAAGGCTGTTGCTGATTGCATGCAAGCAACACACTCCATTCTAGCTAATATAATCTATTTTGGTAACAGACATTTGGGTCAATCTGTTCTCATACAAATTCTTAATAAACACATTCTTTTCACCCCCCACCCCCCCATGCAGTCTGAATAGATGGGAAAATGTAAAGCAAATGGGCAAGCTAGAAGAATTGCATCTTTGTATTTCCAAGAAATGTTGTTATTGTTTACTACTATATAGTGTGAGGACTATAAAAATAAATCTTCCTTTTTATTGTATTCTATGAAGTTTCAGGGTACAATTTCAAAACTGTATTTTTTGAGTCAAAGAGTAGAAGATGATATTTCTGCAGACAGATGGCTAAGCATGTAGTTAGTCTGTCTGCATGTGCAAACAAAGGTTATTGCAGTCTCATTGCCTGCACCTTGCTTTCAAAATTTGGCCTCCATTTTATTTACAGAGCTGTTTATCAAATAATGTAGGAAGTTGATTCCACTGTGCCTTTCAAAAGGGTTGTAGAATATAAATGAATTAGGGTTGTGTTCTGAAACCATTTTATTTTACAGCAAGATTTAATATGAACTACATGTAATTAAAATCAGAACTTGATAGCCAACTTCTTATCTACTCTAATGCTTATATATTTGGTTATCTTAGAGAATACTAGCATTAAATTTTTCTATAATTGAAAAGTATTACTGCATTTAAAAATATTTAGCAACTCCTGCACAGTTGTTAAATTTAATAACCTAACCAGCTGGATTAAAATCATTAAAAATCATTTGAGTCTGTAGTACATTTCAAACCACTCAGGCTGATCTGTGTGCTGGAAGAGTCAGTTTCACAGGCATCACCAAACAACTTGTGCCATTCAGCAGTTCATGAACAAGAAATATGCCTTTCTAACCACCAAAAAATTGCCCTGTAAGATGTTATAATCAGAGGCAGAGAAATAGTTTCAGTGACTGGAGCCTGCTGTGTGTGTATTGGTTTGGGGTTTTTATTGTTGGTTGGTTGTTTGTTGTAGAAGGCAGCCTCATAGACAAAGCAGCTTTTTCCTGATGCAGAAAGCGTTCCTCCTTTCTGGAGATCAAGATTCAGTTTTTGATGAATTCACAAGAAAAACCAAGTCTCAGGATCATATTAGATTCTGAGGAATGTGATGTCTATCCACTCTGTGGTTTTGTACTAAAAATCATGACTGACAATCTCTGATTAGAAAAACTTCAAAATTGGAGAAGCTGTGTCAAGATGCTTCTCAGGAAAACCTTCCTGTATCAGAGTCCATTATCAGGTGTAAGTGCTTTATTCTTAATAATAACCATTGAAAAAGGTTCTAATATGTGTACACATGATGCTTGGTGCTATTGTCACAGAACCTGTGTATTTCTAAATCCTAATTTTAAATATCTAAGTAATAGAAGCTCAGTTTGGCTCTTGGAGATTCATTGTGTCAAGACCACAAATTTCTGAGACATTTTAATTAAAATAAACTAGGGTCTGAAATTCTGGTGTCAGCATAAAGGAAAAAAACACACACAAAAAAATAAAAAAGCTCCAACATTTTGTCCCCTGCATGTTCTGCTTTGAATGACAAGATGGGATGAGAAAAGAGACGGGAGGGAGAGCTTTTCTAATGAGAAATTTGATGACGACTCCTTTACACTGAATTACTATTGATCTTTTTTTGTTTGTGGATTGTTTTTTTCTTTGTTTCTTTGTCTTACAACTTAAAGTTCTAACATAAATTTAGTAAAAATCAGTGTCTTATACTGCATCATGACAAAGGCGGTTCACTTCTGCATGGATCACTAACAAAAAGCAATTTAATAAAGTATTTACAGGGACAAAACAGAGGTGTCCTAATTGTGAAAATGAGCCCCTGCTCTCATTTTCCATGGGTCACCAGTGAAGGGAGGGGTCCACACTCTAGTTTATGAGAAGCAGAGCTTCAGGAAGGCTCTGTAACCCTTCTGAGTCACTGAAGACAGAAGTGCTTCATCACTGTCTTTTAATTCTGCTTTGATTTTTTTTGCGACTGGTTTTGTCAATATTGCTTTAGTTTTCATCGTATTTTATGATACACAGTCCAAAGTATTGAAAAAAGTAGAAATGCGGCAGCATTTTTTGTGCATTTCTTTCCCCTGCATGCAGTCCATGTCGGTATCTTTGTTGGTTACCTTGGAAACTGTCGTGGGGTGAAATGTGATTGGCTGCATTCTCGAATTGATTATTAAAGTCATGGGCAGTTTCAAGTGGCAGACATCTCATAGGTTGCACAAAGTAGCACTAAATGATTCACAATTTAAGATTCTTTTATTTTGAAGTAAGCCACATGATGCAATACATCTGTAATGCCTTGAAAGTTTGACTGGAACGAGTAATGGATTGAAAAATTCATCTTTTTTTGAAGCTATAATGTCTTTTGGGTTTTCTTTTTTTCCTCCCCATAGACACTTTCAACTCTTCATTTCATGTCTAAAGCTATTCCTTGATTTTCTTTTTTCTTTGTTTTATTTTGTTTTGTTTTGTTTTGTTTTGTTTTGTTTTCCTGATGATATCTGCTATGGGACATGCTTCTGGCACTAAGAGGGAGGACCAAAAACCCCTCAAACAATCCAGAAACCCCATACTGAAAACAGGACAGATCTTTGTAAGAACCAATATAGTGCTACAAGTTATGATCTTATGTTTTATATTGTCAGAGGAATAGGAGCAGTTCACATTCTTTGAGCTACTTATGTTCTTCCCCTTTTTAATGTCTTAAGATTTTGTTAAAATTGTTTAATAGCCTGTCCTGATCACATTGCTGACTTCATGAATACTGATAGGCTACAGTGATGCATTCAATATCCTTGATTGTACTTTGCTTACATTTTTTGTTTTCAACCAAAAATTCACTGGTGATCAAAGCCTCCTTATGTCAGATTGTTTCAGTTACTTTTGAAAAGGCAAATTGTATGGCATAAAGCAAACAACATTGTCTCAAGAAATTCTTCAGAAAGTCATGGATGATAATGTAATTCCCCTATATCTTGGTACTGTCTTCAGTATCTAATATTACTTGACCATCATTGTCAAAAAAGTCAAGTATCTGATCTTAGTGAAGAGTTTATATTATATTGTAAAGAGCTAATGTCCCAAATTACTCTAGGGTGCTTATATGATTATATTAGGAAGAAAGAATGAGTGTAAATTAAAATTACTATACCATTTAGAGATATACTTACCATCTTTATTTTTCAGCTGCTGCTTTCTTAGGAGTAGCATTTCATTTTCATTCTTGGATGGCTCCAATACTTTCTTAATAATTGTAGACATTTTTTCGATTCAGAAAATAATGTATAGCTAAAGTACATCTTCACCTCTATGCTCAACCCTGCAATTAACAGCAATGGAACAGGTTGTCCAAGGAGGTTTTGCAGTCTCCACCTTTGTATGTTTTCAAGACCTGGCTGGATAAAGCCCTCAGTGATCCTCTCTGACATCAGACCTGACCCCGCTTTTAGCAGGAGATTGAACTAAACGACCGCTGAGGTCTCTTCCAGCCTGAATTATCCTATGCGATGAACCATCTGCACAGTAACTGTGTCTAATTTCCAGCTAACATTTATCTGGCTGTAGTTTTTAGCTATTGCTTTCCACTACTCCTTGTCCTGTTAAAGAACTCTCTTGTACTTAGCACTGTTCTTACTGCAAGTGAATACTTAAAAACAATGAGCAAGCTACCTCTCAGTCTATTTCAAGACAAGCAGTAGACAGGCACTTAATTTGTGTCCCTTGGAAGTCATTTGCTCCATTTTGCCCTAGACAGGATAGGACAAAAGTATTTAAACTTTTTTTTGTAATGCATATATTGAAGCTGGATGCAGAATTCCCCGTTTGGAAGTGGAGCCTGCAGAGGTCTGTTCTTCCTTCCTGTTTCAAGGTGGTCAAAAATATTCTGAGCAAAGCCCTGAATCAGAAATATTCTTATCAAATAATTTTCTATATATTTTTCTTTATTATAATTTATTTTGTGAAAAAGGGACCTGAAACAAGCTCCTGTCCTATTTCTTACAAGTTTGCTCACCAGTTGGAAAGTCAGATGTTAAGCACAGACAGCTAGACACAGATATCTGCAGGGCTGCTCCAATCTCTCAGCTCTGCTGTAGCTGTATCACTCACTCTTTCAAAGCAAGAAAACTCTGGAAAACCCAGGAATTAAACTTTACAGAGCAATCAGCTACCTTCTTCTGCATGGATGGAATACAATACTGAATTGTACTCATTTTTGATGCCCTGCAAAAACCAAGTTTATTATACACAGGAAATTACCTTCATCAACCAAATTTGTAATCTTTTGAAAGAATAAAATCAAACTTTTTGTCCAGACCAATTGTCTCTAAAATCATATATCTGGGAATTAAGTATTTTTCTATACTTTGTCAGACTGTTGCAGCAGCTTTCTGTTATTTTGCCAAGAAATGAAGTTGGGCATCTGGCCTGTGGTTACCTGATTAATCCCTCTTGGCATTTTTAGTATGGGCACAACTTTGGCTCTCCTAATTTTCTGGAGTTTCTCCAGTTTTCCATGGTTTATTAGAAAAATAACACTAGCAGACAACGGATTTCCTCTGCCTCCTCTCCTTTAGTACTCTTTGGGGGGTTTTATCTGTTTGTGGTTTTACAGGGGAGTTTAGTTTGGTTGGGGTTTTTTCCTCTAGGTTTTCTGATTTTTATAATGTTTATCCTTGGTAAGCGTTCCTTAGCATCCTTCCTAGTAATTCATTGTCAACAAATTATTTTGTCATGTTCCTCTGCAACAACTTATCCTGGCTTTTTTTTGTTTTGGGTTTTTTATTTGTTTATTTTCATGTAAAGTATTTGTTTGTACTTTTTTTTATTGTATCCCTAGTTATTATGCTATGAATTATATAATTCAGTATTATATACATACTACAGCTATTTTTTCTCCTTTATATGGGGTTTCTACTTTTCATGAAATTACACTAAATTATTTAGAATAGATGCTAAGGCTGATAGTATCTAGGAGGAAAAAAAACCCTCCATAATTTATTCTAAATTAAAAATGACAGAACTGACTTAATCTTAGCAGTCCAACTGTCTGGGAGAGGATCCTAAATTCAAACTGAGACAGAGTGGATTGAGATGGCTATATTTCTTATTGAAACAAGTAGAACTTATTAAAGGTTTTCTGTACTACTAATCCTAAAATCAAAGTTAAAAACTAAGAATATACTTAAGTATCTTAAGATTTGCTGGGCTAAAGACACTATCTCTACTTTTTGTGATCAATTTCCCATGCTTCATAGCTTTTAAATTATATTACTTACTATCTCGTTCGCTGCTTCTTTTTTTTTTTATTAATTCAATTTTCACCTTCACCTCATCACTGAAATTAAGTTGTCCCTTACTAGTACTATCATAAATTTGGAAGTTTTAATATTCTGGTCTTTGGAAACATTTGATTCTTCAATCTTATTTTCCTTAGTTTTTCTCGCTGGCCAATGGATTTCTTATTTTGAGGAGAGAGACTCTTCTTATGATGATGTTCTCCTACCATGCTGCTGAGCCCATACGTTCCAGATGTGTGTGTTGAAGAAGTGGTTCTTGCTGTTCTGTAGGCTGATTCAGGGATGATCCTTCCTGGGCTTGTTAGAGCACAAAATATGCATTTATAAATATTTTGAGGTTCTTGGACTTCTGAAACCAGTGATTAATTTCCATCCGCTTACTAATTTTAATTACAATCAGCGATTTCAATTCCAGTAACCAGCAGTATCAATAATATCAGTTATATATGTATTTGTTCCTCACCAGTGAGGATTTCCAATTTATCTTTTCATGTTACCCAGTCTTTATCGTGGACATATAAACAGATGAAACATTCTTTTGCTTGATTTTTATTTCTATTTGATACCTTAGTATCTTGGTTACTGTTATCTTTTCCCTGGAGACATTAAAAAAAACGTGTAGACGTGGCACTCCAGGGCATGGTCTAGTAGGCATGGTGGTGTTGGGTTGACGGTTGGACTTGATGATCTCAGAGGTCCTTTCCTACCTTAGTGATTCTATGATTCTATTCTATGATTCTATGATTTTACTTAATACTTTACTGATGATTTTCTAGTCCTCTGTTCAGAAAGTTAGCCTCTTTATATATAAAGATTCAGGCTTCTCCATTCGGTCTTCCTTTCTCATGGAAACTTTACTGAATATTATACAAATTAATATCATTAGCTTCATACCAATCATCCAACAATGATTTCCTTCAATTGTAAGAGTTATAAATATACTGCTTGCCCTTCCACCTCTCCCACCTACACCCCCTCCCTTAAGTTCTGCCTGGAAATAGTCTTCCTATATGTTAAATTTAGAAACTGAACAAATACTTAACTTTGTTTGTAGTAGTTCCTTTATAGCCTTTGTTTTCTAAATTTCTAGTTTGATGAAGTCTTGATGCTTGTGGACGATTTCCTAATGGTATCTCAATGATCTGGAATGTTGCTTAGTGCTGATGGATACTGAAATATTTAAAGTCAGATTTTGACACAGAGTAGTGCCCTCAGGTGTTATTAGTTTGAGAGGAAATCTTAGCATTCTGCATTATGGCAGGAACTGCTGCTGCCTGGTTCACTTCTATCCAGCTGTTCCATTCATTCTGTTTCTTGTCCCCTGGACAGTCTCTGGACTTGTCTTCCCCACTAGTTCTTGCTCTCTTGCTTCAGTTTTTCTCCATAAAATGTTGTTCCTGTTGTTCTCTCTAAGATTTTGTGGTGCCATGACCTGTGCTGTTGCTGCAGATAGGACTGGGCATACTCTAGGGGAACAGCCTGATCTATATTTCGTGGCAACTCACCTGGGGCCAGTTTGTGAAGATGTTTAGGCTCTTATTTTGAAATCAAAGGGATTTGGACATGGGGAAGTTTTTTTAAAAAACAGTTATATGCCTAAATATAATTAGGAACACTTTTCTTTTGTTTCAGTACCTTATCCCTACCTCAAAGATTTGCTTGTGAAGCGCTAGGCATTTGCAAGGCACTGAAACACACACCCCAGATGAAAAGCTGCAGTGCCATGCAGTTCTCAGACAGCGTGCTTCTTTATGAAATGATTCCACAGCATATTACATGCTGCTTGTAGCAACAAGTCCCTATGGCTGTGTGTGAAGCAGTGAGGATGCAACTATACTTAATAGATGGTGTTTTGAATATACAGTTAGACTGGGAAATTGTCTCCTGTAACCTCTCACCAGATTGCAAAAATGAGCTGACTTAGGAATAGTGCTAACTGGCGGGTTATATCTGACTTCAGTCATCACCTCCCCAGTAAGTCAGCTGTAAAATTCTCAGCCTGATCATACTTGCATCACTTCATGTTTGCATCCTAGGAAACTGCACTGTGATGAACTGGTAGATACAAAGCAGCTATAACAGCTGGTGGTGGTTACTAAAACCAAGAACAAGAAAACCCAAAACAAAACAAAAACCCCACCCTTAAACCAATGAATGTCTATCAATGTTTTAATTGTGTTTAGACTGCTTAGAGGCCTGATGTAATGAAACTAAATCCTTGCCTGACTGGATGTACGTAAGAATGGGCAGCGTTGCTTCTTGTAGTCCATACTTGATGATAGGCATTTTTAGAACACAAATATATGGTGACTGGCTTCATATAACAGTATTTTTTCTAAGAGGAAATAGATTTAAAAAATTGCAAATACTATTCTTTGTCTATGGGGATTCTGAGAAGAAGCATGGTTTTGTTTCCCTTTTACCTGAAAAGGCAAGTTCATTTATTGTGTAATACTAACCAAAATATATTTCAGATACTGAAATATTTCAGTAGTTGCTTGCTAGTAATTTCTCACTTTTCTGATAAGTAAGCCACTCTGAAGCCTGCTTTCAGTTTATCATAACTCTGCTGTATGTATTGTTCTGGACAGTGTATTATATTTGCAATATAAGAAAAATCCAGCCTTCTAGACCTTTTAGACGTAGCTTTCTGTTTGGTACTGATCTGTCTAATTACTATTATTCATGCTCCCAGGCAAGCAATATTGGCCAGGTTGTTGTGTGTGGTTTTCATTTTTTGGTGGTTGTTGTTGTTGTTGTTTTGTGCCTTTTTATTTCCCTGGAACCACACACACGCACTTGATTGCTAGATTGATGTTCAGAAAAATATTTGATTCAAATTGTGTAGGTACTTCTTTAATATATTATTAAAATATAATAAAATAAATGCAGAAACTTGCTAATAGAATGGACAAAGGATACCTACCTTTCCCCTTTTTCTTTCCAAAGTTAGACTAGTGGTTTAAAATTCATAGAACTACTTGTGTTTAAGAAATGTCATTGAGGTATTTTACTTTGAAACTCATAACTTACAATAATGAGCAGGCATTGTTTTGTAGGAAGGCTACATCATTCAAACTTCTCTAAGTTCTGTCTGTTCTGCCTGAAATTGGTCTGATGCTGGATGCTGAGTTGTGGTTTGAGGATGTCTCTGCCTGACTCTGGTCTGGTCAAACAGTACACCGTGAGTGAATTCAGGAACTTCCTTCAGTCCATTGATGCATATTCCTGGAGTTCACTGAATGACCAGTTGTTCAAATTTGAGTTCCTTGTCCCCTTTATATGTTTAATGATATTTCCTACCAAAAACTTTCCTATTTGCCTACCAAATCTTCTATCTGGTCTGGTGAATGTAGCTTTTGCTTTGGAAAAACCTGACTTGGCCATCTAAATTTGACACACTGACTTTTTGCTGGGATGAACCTGAAGACAATAAGTGCAGAATAAGTACTTCAGAATTTGACTAAGTTTGGGGGTTGTGGTATGCCTACTGTTTTAATGTGGAAATCGATGTAACTTTGCTACTGTATTGAAGAATAATGAGTCTTCTCTAAATTGAACCCAACATTAACCCTGTTTGAAATTTCAGATTATCACTACTCTTGAATCTGTGATTATCCCAAGTATTGGATAGTCCTTGTCATAAAAAATACATTAGTGAAGAGTTCCAATGGAGGATGGACTCGTTTACTTTTTGCTTGGTTTGTGCTTAGTAAGAAACTGTTAGCAGATTTACCCTTGGATGCTGGAGATTAAGCCTGATATATTGCATTGGATATTCATAAGTAATTGTCAAACGCATTTTATTTGTGATAGGATCAAAGCCAATAGTTAAATGTATGAACTTGGAAGTGATGCTTAACATATAATACTTATCAGGTAGTGTACTTGCTGTTAGTATATGACATCTTTGTACTCGTCTTTATTTACCTGGTCTTGAAACATTCTCAGAGAATTTGACCAAAACCTACTAATTTAAATTCGAAGGTGTCAGTTAACACAAAAATAATGACAGGCAGATGAGCCACTACTTCTCTTGACTGGCTTACTCAGCAATCATAGGAGGCTTCCCACTTTGGATTGCTTTTCTAATACCCTAACAAGGCAGATGACCTAATGTTATAGTTCTTCTGTAAGGGCAGAAGAAACAGAGGGATAAAAATAGGTATGCAGATGGAAACTGTTTCACTTTTCCATATGCTAATAGCAAACTACTAGGCCTCTTAATCATCTCTCTCATTAGTGGCTGCATTTTCAAAATGGTCTCAAAATGATCTTTAAATGTGAATAGCCAGAAAGAGATCTGCACAGATAAAATTGAGCAAAATTTTGAGGAAGAAAAAATTAGCTGCAAAATGTTAGTGTTGTCATGGAATAACTGGAATGCAATTTTGAATGTGCACATAGCTTTGTGCACTTCACTGTAACATTCAGCAGATTTATCTGTATATGTACAATAAAAGCCTCAGATTCAAATTTCCAAATGTGTATTTTTCTGACAAACAGAAAGCTACTCCTCAAAAATGGGGGAAAAAATAAAAAAATCCCAACCAAACTCTCCAGCAACACACTATTTTGTTGATGTTATCAGTGGTCACTACGTATTTTGTTATTATACATTACTTTAGAACAATTAAAACTTGTCTATTTAGAATTTAAGACAAGATAAATAACGTGTTGCATATTATGTGAGGTGTTGCAAATATACAATAAGTCAGCTCCATTTCTCCGTGATTTATGGCACAGTTGAATTTCTTAAAATGGACATGCTGAATTTCTTAGAGTTATGATATTATGGCAGGAATCACTGTCAAGTTTTAGCTAAAATTTTCCTTTGAGTCCCTTTACCATAATATGTAATGTCTTAGCTTTTGATTTACTTTGCAAAAAGATTTATACTGAGCCTTCTAAACACTAAAATCTTCTTAACATAGATCCCATCTTTTCTATGTTGTATGTGATGGATTTTGATGGATTCTGTTGAGCACAGTGAAAAATAAATTATCTGCCCAGTGAATATTCACTAGTTCACTGATTTATCACTCTTATTTGCAGATGAACTTTTCTGCTCATATTTTGAAACAGCCATTTGTAAAAAGGTTCTGTATTAAAAATTAATTTTCAAATTGTAAAAAAAATTATTATATCACATAATATGCAGTCATATGAGCGTGCCTATTTCCAAGTCTGTTTCTTGGATAATACAGAACACATACACACTATTTTTTATTTCTTTTTTCTTTATTATTTCTGCCCATTGTACTCAATGAAACTGGCCAGTTCATAGAACTGCTCTTAACAGTGCTTTTCAGGACAGTTAGTAATTAGGATGTCACTGACTACAAAAGTTCCGACAGAACAAAGTATGCTGGGATTCATGGCTGGGCGAAGTAATACTAAGCACTAGATTATTTTATTTTCCCCAAATCTAAGCAGTTCTTGGGAGATCTGTGGGCTGTGTAGTTAGAAATTCAGGTTCCCCAAGTTGTTGGGAAAAGCATTCCTACTTATTTTAAGTTTAGGAAGCAAATAGACAACACACTAACTGAAATTTGTGTTTCTAAAGCCTACAGAAAAAGATATGCAGAACCTGCAGATGTTTATCTATTTTATATAATTTTAAGAAAGCTGTTCTAAGAACTGAAACAAATCACTGGTTTGCAATCAACTGATACCTCTTCAGTTATTAAAGTGTCTAATAATAGTTGCTAATGTTTCGACTCTTGAATTTCTAGTTTCAGTCATCACCTGTAGGTGCTACTTTTACCTCTATCTAACCTTACTTCACTTTAGTTCATCTTTATTCTTTTTTGTAACACACACACATTAAAATGTGTTAATATACTTTGAATTTTATATAAATCACTTATTTCTTCTTCCCCTATTCTCTACCTCCCCACCTATTCTTAATTAATATTCCTTCTTCTGTGGCTATTTGGAGGGCCTTTAAAAGTCATTTTTTAGGAACAAAGCCTCCTACCCAATTTGTTGAACAGCTTTATAGAACAGTGTTGAAGATTTACACTGTAAATACCAATTTTAGTATGTTGTTCAAAATCTGTGACTTACCAGCAGCTTATTAATTATTTGAACTCCAGCTTATTAACTATTGGAACTCTTTAGGCTTCCTCTAGCCTTATACAGAATGGAAAAAAAAAAGAGGAAATATATTACAGTTTTCTTCTTGAAAAATCACTATTTTTGTTTCTTCTAATCCACATTTAGGCTAACCTCAAAACAGTTCATGGTTTCCCCGAATCTGTCATGCTCTCTTTAAATTTATAACTTTTATCTGTTGTACCTCATCTAAATAAATACTACTAATATGTTTCATGCATCATGCAGTATTTCTTCAGGTTTTTAAGCTTTGGTTTTCAGCACCTTGTTGAGGCTATAGCTTGGAAAGGAGTGGGACATTAGATGGAACTGCTCCAGAAAGCAAAGAACAGCATCACAATTTTGAAAGTATATATGTGTTGCCAGAATTCACTGGTCACTTCTGCAAAGGTGTTTTCCTTTGGGTTTTTTGTTTGGGTTTTTTTTTTTGTTATTGTTGTGTTGGTTTGGTTTTTAATAAGCAAAGTCTATACTTTAGGAATTATATGTTTTTAAGGTATCAGAATCAATTTACCAAGAATCAGCGAGTTGTTTTGTGAATACACTGACACAGAGGAACATATTTAGAAGGCATATGGTAGAGAAAGCAGGGTGTGCTGCACCCTGGGAGATCTCTTCCTATTTTCCTGCAGTACTTCACTGACTAGAGCACATGCATATGGGGCTCTCTTGAATGTGTATTAATTGAATAAGAGACCATTTCCTAATGATGAATTCTATGCTCATTTAGTTTTTCTTGTTTACAAAAATAACACCCTTGAACAGTCAGTATATAATAATTGCTGGTTTCCACGAAGAGAATTAAATAACATGCCTTTGTTATTCATGATTCAGTTGTTTTGTGCATAACATACAGCTTTCAACCAAAGCAAAGAAAAAGCTGGAAGTGTAGATCATATTCTACATGATATAGGTATATATTCTCTATGTATACATATATAAAGAAGAGAAAATTAAGATATGACATAGCACAGTATATGTGTACATCCTATATTCATCCTCAACTGTCTGATGTCTTGTTTTCAAGCACATCAACACCTACAATCAAGGGAAAATGCACCTTTTTGCAGGGTCTCCTATACTGCAGTTACAACAAGACTAAGCTAACTTTTAGGTTAGCATGTGTTTCAAATACCAGCAATAAGCTGCAGTATCGCAGAGCTCAGCGTGGCCTGCAAGTGCTTTCTGAGAAGCCTGACTAATTAGTGCATGCTGAGTTTCATGCTGCTATAGCTGAGATCCTGATACCTAGGCTAAATATAGTTCCACAGGAAGCCCCTCCAAAGATATAATAGTGTAGATGTGTTTTTTGAAAGGTACAAATTCAGAGGCAATGCACTACTTCAATCTTTCTGGAAGGATCAAAACAATGGGATAGGTGTAACAGAAATTTTTGTAGCCCACCGTAAAAATCTTAGTTTCCCTATTATTCAGTGGAATCTGTCCTGAATTATATACATCATGAGGAAGAGTAAGCCATGGACTGACTTCAGATCTCGCTGGAACTAAAACTAGCATAGGTCTTCTGCATACTGCATCTAGACATGAATGACCCAAATCAATGGCTTTACCATATGTATTCTATTCCTAACTTATAATAGTAGTCTATCCACTTTTGTGGTCAACAACAGAACTTAAAAGGAAGGTGTGAAACCACATGATGCAACTAATTTGGAAATCTTATCCTAGAATAGTATGAGAATTGCCTTCCAGAATTCATAGCAGGAATGAGGGCAACAGATATTCCACTTTCTACTTTTGGAAGAGGGCAATAGGTATTCCTTTTCCTACTTTTGACTAGATATTTATTCTTGAGAAAGTCTTAACCTTTCACAGATGCTTCATCTGACTGATGGAGATATTTTGAAGGGGTAATACGTGTTACTTTTTCTTTATCTTGGTAATCTTGGCATAAGATTTTACTATAACGTTAGCATACCTCTGAGTCTTTAATTAGAATCCATATAGTAGACCATATATGTCTCAGTTCAACTTAATCTGAAAGAACATGCTTGCTGTTTGAGGAGTTCTACAGATATCTACCAGTTTTCCACAGAACTCTGAGAAGTTGAAGAAATATAGTTCTTTCAAAACCTAGTCTTGTGCATATGCATCATGAAGGTATTAACTGAGTTTCATAGAATGTCTGACAGTGCTTGTTACTGTATTCGTCAGTTTTTTCAAGACTCTTGGATGAAGTCATGGAATTCTTGTAACAGTTTTATTCCTCCTCTTATTTCAGCTGTTGCTCTTACACTTTTTGATATCTCCATGCAAATGCCTCAAAAGCTGCCTTCTACTTCGCTGCTGTATATAGGTGTCTCATATTCACTATGTCTAAAGAACTAAGTAAAAAAAGTGCCTCCCTGCAAGATCTCTCCTGATATCCCAGATGCATTCTGCTAAGCTTCCAAAGTTTGTTTTCTACTGCATTTTGTTCTTATTTTTGGCAGTCATTGTTTAGAATCTTTCTTACTGCCAAAATTTGAGTTCCATTCAGAAACAGTGGCTTGAAGGCCTACAAACTTTATGTTTAAACCACTTCAGTACCTGCCCTGTTCACTTCATCTTTGTTATTTTGATATACAAGAGTTTTCAGATCTCTCCCCTGACTTTCTAGCAAGATGGTGTCCAGGCTACTTCCTGTGTGGATTTTAATTTCCTATTCTTTTTACTTCATTGTCTTTCAAACTGCTATAGCCTACTCATTTAAAAAAACATCTGGCTCCTGAATTTCAGTGTCGCAAACTACTGCTTAGTTTGATCTCACAAAACATGTCAAATGTAATTATATTATGGTTTTTTTCTTTAGCAGTTCAATCATACTTATTTACAGGAATTATTTCAGGAAGTTACTTAAGGCAAAGTCAAGAATCGCCTATTCTCTTGTATGCTTCAGAATGAGCTGTTCCAAGATGCAATTGTTTGTTACTTTCAAAATTGTCTTTCCAATTTATGTTGTGATGTGACATCCAACTCATTTATATTTGGTATGATAATTGTCTTAACAGACTTGGTTACAGATTGTCCTAGTCTGAAGACCAGCAAACACTCTCAACTGTAAGAGTATTCTACAACCTGTATCATGCTGGAGTGTGAACCTGTCTAGATTCTGATGTATGACCTACATGTACAACACTGTTTACTTAGAAATCTCTCTAAATTGGTCCAAGACAGTCTTAGAATAAGAATAATCCCTCAGGTGCACAGAACCAGAAGTTTCATGTACCAGTCCAGTGCTCATCTAGTGGAGGAAAAAAAAGGCAGTAGTGTTGGGACTGGGACAGTAGACATGACACACTTCTCCTGTCATATTGATACTGAACCACATATTCAGTGCAGTATGAAAAGATTGTATAAACTGGTGTGACCTTCAAAATACTGTAGTGCTGTATTGGATGTATATAGTCATCAAAAGAGTCATTATCATGAGAGCAAAGCAAAGAACTGCGGGTAACATTAATAAACATATTCCCAAATGTTTATACAAACTCTGATTTTCTTCATACACATGTTTATGTATTTGTGTCTTTTTGTCATTGGCTGAAAATTTGTCTTGTCATGTTTCAGAAGTGCAAACTTTCTCCCACATCCTGCGAAGCTTACCTTAAATCTTCTCATGTTTTTTGTTATTTTGATATTTATTTATTTTAGTAATGCCTTTATTTCAAAAGGATTTATTATACTATTCACCATTTTTCTGTTCTAGTATGGGCTGTAGGAATGAGAATTTTAAAATCCTTTTCTTAAAAGAAAGGCAGGGCTACTAACGAAGATATTCAACACAATGACACAGAAATGCTTATTTCTTGCAAGCGATGATTTCATTGTTGCAAATACATTTATTATGAGAATGTTTGAAGGTGATTAAATAGATGGAAATGGAAGGTAGTTGTTTATTTTTTTCCTCAAAACAAAATCTGAAGTGAAGGAATGGTGAAAGAATCACTTTGGTTATAGAGGCACTATAAATTAGAATCATCATCAACTTTTATATTATAATAACCTTAAGAAAAAAGGGGTCATTCATGCAGAATTATATGTGGCAGTAATGGACAAATCTCCTGTGCATATAGCATGTTCCCCTGTGGGGCTATGGACACGTACAGCAGCGTCAGAAAACTGATTGGTCCAGAAAAAAAAAATTGCAAGTGAATGACAGCAACATCCATCAGCCTTGCCCTGTAAAGAGAAGGACTCTTATCCATAGCCCCAAAAAATAAGTTATGACAGTGTCAGATGTATCTTTTACTTAGTATAAAAGGTCATAATAGGGACTAATGCTGGGAAGAAGCTGGTCAAACTCAAACCAGAAAAAATTTAAATGGGACTTAAACTTCATGAAACTAGAGAAGAAAGTCTTTAACTCTTAATTTCTTGACATGTTCAAATGACACTTGATGCCTTATGGTGATGCAAATTATCTATATTTATAGAGTGTAATTGGAGAAATTAAAAGATATTTGAAAGACAGGTCCAGCTCTTTTTGAACTTGACCTCTGAGGCATGATGGACATAAAGTTATTCATATGAATAAGAGTTAGGATTATCAAGCTTTGTTGTGGAAGTTACATAAAGCATACTTAATTTTTCATAGTGAGCTAAACAGCTGGATATAACCAAAGTTAAGCTAAATGCAAGAACATAAATGCATAATTATTTTACTATACAGAGAAGGTCTCACTCTCAACTCTATTTTTGGGTTTTTTTGGTAATGATATTAAATTCTGATTTACACTGGCACGAGATGTCCAAAATTGCCATGTTAAGACATAAAATGCAGAGCAGTACTTTGAGTCTACTGTGTAACAACATCAAATACGGCTATTACTTGGCTGGTTTTTTCACCTCAGAATAAATTTACAAAATTAATACTGTGATTAGTATTACTACTCAGAGCTGCTGTTCTGTTTCCACTGACAGACTCTTGGTATGACTGGTTAATTCACAATTCTTCAAGCAGCTCTGAAGACAGTCTTATTGCTCTGTTTAAGATTTCACTGAACTGTCCATGTCTGGAAGTGTGATCAATAATACTAGTTGTTAAAGTGACATTATGCTGGCATATGGAGGATAGATATGATATGTCCCTAGACATTAAGGAGGAGGTCACCCAAATCAAATTCAGAATGGTAATTTACAATCACTTCAGACCCTCTCTGAGCTCCCCCTCCCATTTCTTGAGGACTGAGCATACTCATACCAGACTTTGACCTCTCTACAAAAAGACACATCCTCTCTTTTGGAAGCTCCAGCTTCAAAAAATATAAGAACCTGGGGATGTTTTCATTTCCATCTAATACACCATCAGATAAAAATGATAAAGTGTTTCTTTCTAACTTCCCTGGAAATGTGGTACAGACTGTATTGGTAAGAAGTTATTGGGTAATCATGACTCTTGGGCACTCTTCAGTTTTCTACCATTTAGTGCTTTGTAACATGTGTCTTGATGTTGCTGTTCCTGAGTTGAATGTGGATTTTGCCATTAATTTCAGGAGGAATTGGCTTGGGTGCTTAGCCAATGTGTACTTCATCTACCTCATCTGTGAAACTGGAATAAAGATATTGTAGAGACTTATTTGTGTGAATGAGATCTCCTCTAGATCATAGCTGTTTGTAAATTACCATGTATGAGCACAAAATGGGGTGGGAGGAGAGAATGAAAGGTAACTATGTACAGAAACGTGGTATTTTAGAGAGATCTTTGGATGCAAAGTAATAAATACTGACAGCACTACTAAGTTTGGTTCTGTATGTAGCTTCTTGAGAGGGATTATTCCACAGTTATTTTTGTTGTGGCTTTGGGTGTTTTGGTTTGTGGAGGGTTTTTTGTGTTTTTTTTTTGTTGTTGTTGTTTTTGGTGTTTGTTTTCCTTTCTCCTGTCCTGGCATTCTGAATGGTTTTCCCAGGATTACTATAATTTCCTCTAGGACTAACTTGCAATACCTGTGTACTCCACACTAATTTTGTTTTCTGTTTTCAAATTCCACATCCATGGTTCATTCACTCACCTGGTCTTACCTGTTTCGCCCTGCTTTAGATGTGCTTTGATGCATGCATACCCGTAAGTGCAAGTGCGCTACGTGATAAGTAGAAATGGGGGTTTTGCATTTGCTGGACAAGGGAGTTCCCATATTGACTGGTCTTCAGTCCATTTCCATGGTATAGCATTTACATAATAATATCTTTTCTGTAGAGGGTAACGCAGCTCTATAAAAACACTCTCAAGTCAGCAAAACTATTCCATTCAGACTTAGTAATTACTGCTGAACAGAAACATCTGTCTGTGAAATTTCTACCTTCTAGCATCTGTAAATAGACGCAGATCACATGTAAAGCGTGTGCTGATTCCGGCCCGCATGCACAAAGTTAGCATCAGTCAAGAACTAGAATCATAGGATCATAGAATCACTAAGGTTGGAAAGGACCTCTGAGATCATCAAGTCCAACCGTCAACCTAACACCACCATGCCTGCTAGACCATGTCCTGGAGCGTCACATCTATGCGTTTTTTGAACCTCTCCAGGGATGAGGATTCAACCACCTCTCTGGGCAGTCTGTTCCAATGCCTCGCTACTCTTTCCATGAAGAAGTTTTGCCTAATATCCAATCTGAACCTGCCCTGATGCAACTTGAGGCCATTCCCTCTCGTCCTGTCGCTTGCTACTTGGGAGAAGAGACAGACACCCTCCTCGCTACAACCTCCTTTCAAGTAGTTGTAGAGAGCAATCAGGTCTCCCCTGAGCCTCCTCTTCTCCAGGCTAAACAACCCCAGCTCCCTCAGTTGCTCCCCGTAACATTTGTTTTCTAAATCTGTTACAAAACATGTGTTTGTGCTTACTGCAGAACTGTGAGACATATCCTTCTCATAGGACTAGTTGAGGTTTTAGGATAGCAAGGAAAGAATATGAATATTGACACAAGCACATTTGGGGTGGGCATGCAAAAAGGTGAAAGGCGATGAGCACTGTATGTTCTCCATTTGTTTTCCAAGAAGGCTTGAAGTAATAGCGCTGTATGTTTGCAGAAAGCAGTTTCACCTACCTTTCTAGCATACCAATAAAAGGACAGCTGTTATCTGTTTTACAGTAAGATACAAATTTGTATTCTCCTAGTTCTTACTGGAAAAAAGTCTGCTTGAAGAGCAGTTAGATTATTGCCTATATCCATTGATAGCACTTCTCCTTGAACTCTTTCTATCACTAAGTTTTTAACCTGGATGATTGTTTACCAGAAGATATAAGGAGCTTGTCTGTGTTAAAAATTGCATTGCATAATGTTGGTTTCCTTTTAAATAAGCATGTAAAATATTTTTGCATTCTTAAAAAAGAATGCACTGATCATGTTTTGGTGGGTTGTATGCTGGTCATAGTTGATTTCTTTGGCTTTTGTTTACTTTTATTCAGATATTTTAAATGTAAAATATATTTTACAACTACAAATGGCAAGTTAGATTATAAGCATCCTGTGAAGTTTCCTTATTTATAGGAAAAATACATTTTAAGTGTCAAAATATCAAAACTTGTTTGATAGTTGGTATCTCAGAAGTCGGGAGTCTCGATCACTTTTCAGTAATCTCCCTTTGTGACGTAGGAACTATGTTTTATTTCTGAGATAGAAGGACTGTTTCATACTTTACATGTTAGTTTAAATGAACAGTAGTTTGGGTTTGCTGGGTTTTTTTTGGTTTGGGTTCTGTTTTGGTTTTTTTGGTGGGTTTTGGGTTTGTTGGTTTTTTTTGAGTACCTGTTAAATAAATGTCTCTGCTCTCTTCATATTTCATTGTGCCATGGCATAACACTTGCCTCCACTATTCTTCCTTCTCTCCCCCTTCACTACTTGTTCATATGCCCTGTTAATTTACTTATTTCATTTTCCTGTCTCAGTTCCTACTTCTTTTTTCCCCACTATTGTCCCCCCACCTGGATAAGGTGGTGGTAATGATGAGGAGGAGTTTTCTGAAGTAGCAAGGTCCTTTCAGCTAAGAAAAACCCAGCTATACCTATGTAGAGTTCCATTTTAATCTTAAAACTGGCACATCATTATACCAAACCCAAGACTGATCTTTGAAGCTAAGTGGCTTTAAAAAGAAAACAAATTCTCATTTTTCATCAAAAGCATCCAACCGAACAGTTTTAGAACCCTCAGATATTGTTTATAGCAGTATTCTGACTGTATCACCCAATATAAAAAATTTAGGAAACCAACTCTTTGACCAAGAGAGCTTAGAAAGGAAGATCAAATCCTGCAATCAAATTGATGCAGACAAATGCCACTCCATTAATTTAATAACAGGTTTCTGCAGTCTGCTTTCAGAGCTGAATCTTACACAAACAGCATGGAGGAGATTTAGACACAGAGTGACATAATCTTGGTGTACATTTTGTGCTGTCTTTTAAGTGTTTTACTGTCCTTACACTATGCAATCACTCCTTGTGCCCTGCCCTGCCTTCGTACCAAAGGATGTGTATACTGTAGATATTTCCTATCAAAGTGCCAATGTAGTTTAAATTGAGGAATTCAAAAATTGCTGTCTATATAGCTGTTAATCTATTCCGTCGCTTTGAAGGAAATAGGGCCTTTTGTGGTGCTTTCATGATTTGGTAAGAGGGCTGTGGATTTCCTTCCATCATAATTCTAGGTACCAGACATTCTGTATTTCACTCCAGTCCCCATTAGACTGTTAACAATTGTCTACAATCAAAACACTTGTGGATGTCTCACACAACCTATTACTTCAATTTTTTAGAAAAAATCTGTAATTCAATTTCACATTAAAGGACTTTCCTCAATATACATTTAAGATCTGTTGATCCCAAGCTATGAAAAAGATTTTTGTTAATAGATATGGCAGGTCTTTGACTCATAAAGTACAGTCTAGGTCATGATTTGGAGTAAGTTCTTATCTATAGTGTCTTTACCTCTGTGGGGATGCCATGCAGTGAGTCACAGAGTGAATAAATATGAGCTCCAGCAAATAAAGTCCTACATAAGGATACAAACCAATAAGAGACTATTACCTGCTCTTCCCATTTGCTCTTCTTTTGCAATTAAGTGAAATTCATGTTGTATCAAGTGGTACTTATTTCCTAAGAAACTTATCAGACTCAGTTTCTGTACAATACTGATAATTTTATATTTTTACGGGCCAAGAGCAGCATAATAGACAGGTCATGCACTATTGCTTTTGTTGATAACTTACCACTTTGGATTCTTTTAGGTATACGGTACTTGAAGCTAATATGAACCTGTAAATCCCAGAAGACTGTCATGATGTAAAAGTGAATTCCATTGCCCGTGAAAGGCAGAATCAAGGTACACCTGCATGAATAATTTTTTCTTTGTATATGTGTTGCTTTCCGTGTTCTTGGAACTGCAGCGGGGGACTTCAACTACGGGATCTGGAGTCCGAGGACAAACACCTCACCCATCAGGACTCTCACCTCGGGGCCAAGTGATCACGCCATCAATATGATGGATGAGCAAAATGGCGTTTATTAAACTGCGTCACAGGTTTATATACTCCCTTTACAGGGCGTGGCCACTGTGGGGCTCTGTGCAAGCCATAGGGGTGTGTCTAAGCTAATTGTAGAACGTGAGATCTTTCGAACGGGATTCCCTACATATGTAATGTAACAGGGATCTTTATGCTGACAGTCTGATTGCTAATGGCATGGTGTGTGGTGCATGGACTGTGACATACTATATCTGAAGACCTAAAATGACAAGTGATACCAAGATAAAATACATTGAAACTTTGTTCAGGAAACTTCTACAAGGGCTTACTATGGTTTGGTTTATTTCACACGGTTTTGTAGCTTTACAGGAATTGGAAATAGGAAATGGGAAATGGAAATCATGTATTATTAGAAAATTATTACTAACATTCTTCTGTAAATTAGAGAATTAAATCTTACCTGATGCATGGAAACAACTCTCATCTGAGTGGTTGTGATACTACTGCATCACATCCAAATTCTCAAAAACTCAGGAAACATCACTTTGATAGAACTGTATTCATACCAGTCTGTTGAGGTGCAGTGAAAGGAATTTATTTTTTTTTAAGTGGGATTTTGCCCTTGTTTCTTACATTGCTTGTGATACAGGACTACTGTTACTGGGCTAGCATAAATCAGCATCTCTTCTCTCTCTATTGACTTGAATGATTAGATCACTTGAGTACCTATATTGAAATTCTTATTCCATCTGAAAATTTATTTTGCATAGTCTATGCATTTACACCAAGCCATTTGAAAACTACTTAAGTGCAGTTCTCAGTACATGGCCTGGGATATTGCTTGTGGTGACAGGAATACACTGCTACAGTCGAGGGCTGACAAAACAAGCAAAGTATGATGTTGCTTGCAGTCCATTTCTTGCATAGTGTCACACGTTGGTCAGCAAGGATTGTGGGCCATTAATTTAAAGTACTTCAATTTTTGCAGGTATTCTTTTGCACTCCTCAAACTTGAAAGCTAAGAACCAAAATAATCTGCCACTGGCATTTCAAATATGACCATCTTTGCTGGCATCTCTGCAACAGCATAGTACTTGTAATCTAACTGAGGTATTTTTAGAGCTAGAAGTATCATATCCAGCTGGGAGCCAGGTTGTTTCCCTATCGTGAGACACCCAAAATCTTAGACAGCAATCCTTAAACACGTTGCAATAACAGTTCTACATCTTGCCAATACTGGTGTTCACACCAGTTATTTCCTCTCCTTTTCAGTCACACACAGATAGGCAAGTGAGAAACAGAGGGGCACCTTTTCTTTGACAAGTTGCTTACAACAAATGGGAGATTTTGAAGGTGCTGAGGAATTTTGAATGACAGAGATAGACCAGAACCTTGTGGTCAGAGGAAAAGTGGTACTGTTGAAAGTGCATAGCAAAGCATGAAAAGTATTGTATGACTTTGTACGCTTTGTCAATATATACTGATGACACCCCTATCTCATAGACTTGTTTGGGCACACAAAGCCTGGAATGGTGGTAAGGAAGTGTTACTGGTATAGACCCATTTAGATGATGGTGCATTTACAGCTGGTAAAAATAATGAGCTATGCAGGTCACACCAAGCATGGCTCAGTAGAGCCCTTACATTTTTAAAAAACAAAGATACACATTAATTTTCCATGCATAATGGACCATGATATCCATATGTGTTGCATTTGTTTGAGGTATGTTCCATTCCTTTTTGCTGGAATAGTCAGACTGAGAGCAGGTTTCACTGCACATTGGCACAGTGGTACTCTGGGCCCAGAATGGGTGTTTCCTGATTATTAGTGCATACACTGGATCAGAGAACAAATGCTAGGTATATTTGCATAGCTTGAATTCCTTGGGTATACTATTCTAATATTCACATGGACATATGGTACTTTTCTGTCCCTGATTTTATGTTGACATGTAAATCAAAAATTCCTGCCAGTCCAGCACTATTACCAGCCTTCAGTCTCAGGTTCTTGTTGATGTCTGTTTTGTATTCAGACATGGTGAATGAAACCTTTCTGTGATGTAATGGTAATTAGTAGCAGAAACCCAGAAACAGCTCAGAAATCAGGTGTCAGATGTAGTGTAAATTTAGCACTTGCAGGTGAGTTTCACAGTGCAGAATTAGTGTTCTACCTCGATCTCCCGTTCTTATCATATGACTGGAGAAGGGAAAAAAAGTGCCTACTATACATCTGAAGTAAAATCATTCACTACACAGAGTATCCACCATCTTCCTTTCAGGGCTATATTTCAAGAGGTTTGGCAGTGAAGCAGACTAGCTGTGCGAGAACAGAAACCTCCAGTAGTGAACAGGGAGAGGGGCTCTGTAACATGAGCTGTGGAACAGAAAGCTGAAAAATGTGGGTGGGTGGGGGGGGAAGGGGTGGAATTTTAGAAAATTTTTTAATGTTCTTGAACTTAGTTATTTGCGTTTTTTCTTTTGAACACAGAAATGAGTCATTTCATGTCTATCACACACAAAATATTGTCTGTTTCATCTGGAAAAGTGTATTTTCTCCCTCCATGTATGCCAGTGGTTACAAATGGGAGAAGGTGGTGAAAATGTCTTGATGAATTCCCCCCAGCCTCCAAAACG